>JAOVVO010000167.1:0-131073 GCA_028564675.1 Onchocerca lupi | reverse complement strand
ATATAAAGGGAAAAAATATATATAATGGATAAAATTGTAAAATATTGAGAAAAAATTGTTTGCCTTCACAATGAAACAACTAAATAACGGCCAGTGAATTGAAGAGAAAAATGATTTGGTGACATGGAAAAGACAAGGAGTATTCGAGAAATACAGACAATTGGTAAAAATTAAAATTTAAACTTTTTCCATCAAAATAACAGTGATTACTAATATCTTTTTGGAGACTTGATCATATTACTGACCACTGTGTGGAGATAAGTGACATTATCTATTCTAAAAGTGAGATCAGAGATTGATCTTCAAGTAAAACAAATTAAATTCATGCGGTGAAAAAGTTTTGTAAGAGTAGTTTTTTGTCGCTGCAAAAAAAGTGGTAGATGTGAAAATAGAAATCCATAATTTTGAATTATTTATTGGGAAAATTTTTATCAATGACCCCTCCACCAATTGATCAGTTAACATCTCTTTCAAATAGAGTATGACCGTTTTCTTATGCATTTTTCCATGCCATTCTTTTTTCCTCAAAATATTGACATAGTGGATTTTTAATAGATTTGATTCTTTGCAAAGCTTGCTTGAAATATAATTTGTGCAATTCAATTTTCAGAAATTATGCATTTCTGATAATATTTCAGCCTAAGTGACAACTGCAGCGAAAAAATAGGCATGTTGCCTTGCACAAATTTACTTTGGGAAAATTGGAAATTTCAGCCTCGTAAATTATCGATTGTAAGAAGAGATAAATTATGACTTCTCTTTCCTTAGCTTTCTGCTTTAACCTCATAAAAGGCTAGAGTAAGAGTTAAGTTTGAAGTAGAAAGCGGCGATGGAGAGACTTCGACATCCGATAATAGCGACAATAACAACCTAACGAACAAGATTGTCTTCTATTTAGGTACTAGTCATGCTCCAAAGAACAATCTTAGGTTGGTCTACCCAGGCCTACTCTCTGCAAAAAGTACTAATACTGCAATTATGTGCAGCTGCAGTAGTGTCTATATCAAGAACCTACCGTCCAGAACACTGCTCCAACGATACTGATGTCATGGATCATCTTTTAACCGAGGCTGCACTCCGCCATAATCGCCATAAATTACCATCTAGACCAGTCGTTGTACGAATCGAAATGTGGATTCAAGAAGTAACTTATGTTTCTGAGCTTACTCAAGATTTTGAAATTGGTTCGTTTACATTAAAATCTTCAAAGCAATCCGTAAACTAAAATCATATTGTGTTTGAAGTTGCTTATCCAGTCATAATCTTTCTTGAGTCATCTATAGATCAATTGATAATATAAGCTTTAGGATAATTTCCTGAAAAAGCTAAAAAAAATTCGTCATTGGTGGCTAATGCGCCATGTGACGTACTGTAGGAACAAATTTTATGGATCTGGTCTTTATTTCTTTTGTACAAATCTGGATCCTAAAGTTCATGTTTTTTAAATTGCTTAGTCTAAGCTTCGAATTTAATAGCAATGAACAGTTCCGTTTGTAATTATTGCGCTATCACCTCACTTATATGATCTTTGTGGAAATCTTTTATGAATATGGAACTTACATTAAATCAATCAGATTCCAAATATTTTTCGAAATTGAAGTTTCAGGTCTTAATTTGCTGTTATTGGTTTTTAAATTTGCTGAACTTCTTTTTCAACTTGTATTGGAATGAAATTTTCCCAAAAATTCAGCTAATTATTAAATTTGACAGGAATATGTTTCAAATACAGAGCAAGAATATACTTACTTTTAATCATGTCAAGGACCAGAGCAACTATTCCTTCATTTTAAATTCGATTAGCCATATTTTAATTAAGAGATTTATTTATCTGTTCAATAGATTCGTCTCTTATTGTTCAAAACTTTTCCGTGCAGGAATTGCATATATCTCCACCAAAAATTCTTTGAAAAATCCGGTTTTTTTAAAAAAAAAAAAGTAGGAAGCAAGATGGAACAGACTTTGTTTTGCATTAGATCTTTCCAGTATTATTAACTAAAGAAACAAATGAAGAAATCAAATTAGCTTGAGCACAGAAGATTAAAACTAAATCGGTGATATCATATATCACTTGGAAAAGTCCACATAATAAATGAAATGATTAAAAGACAACAAATTCCATTTTCCAAAATATCTGCAAGAAGTTAGAATATCTTCGACACAAAACAAATGGTTGGTATAGCTCCATAGGATATCCAAAGTGATTAGATATGTGTTTCCATCTAAGCCTGTCTCAAAGTGACATGGTAAAAGTTTCAAAAAGGTGGAAAAAGTTCAAATAGGGGAGAAAAAAAGTCATATAGCAGTAACCAATTTAAATTTTCCATCCAGTTATAATTATAAAAAAAGTTATTCTCAAGCTTAGTTCATTTTTTCCTTCCAAATTCACTCTTATTCTACCTCAAATTTATTAAAGCAAGTTTCAATATTTTAAGAGAATTTATAGTATTTGCTTTGCAGATTTATATGTGAATGAATTTTGGGAAGATCCAGCATTAAATTACGAAGTGCTTCTCCCATGTAATGGCAATTTAAGCTTTGATCACAGTATCCAGGAAATTATTTGGATTCCTAATACTTGCTTTATCAACTCGAAAAAGGCACTCATCCATAGCTCGCCATTTCGGAATGTTTTTCTTATGGTCTTTCCAAATGGTTCGCGAAATTTCCAAGTTTCTATCCTTGAAAAAATAAAAAAGTGATAAAACTAAAGAAAAGTGTTTAATTCAATTTTTTCTCAGCAAAAAGAAAAATTCGAACAGTTACTATTTTTAATGGCATACGGTGACATCAGTTACTGCACCTAAATCTTATAAGCCATTTTTTTCTTTTTTTTCTAAAATTTGTTATTTCAGGCTCAATATGGTCATGTTGGCGTATCAAGAGTACGGGTCCGTGTATTATGGATCTGACTAACTTTCCAATGGATTCTATTTCGTGTATGCTAACATTTGAATCCTATAATTATAACATCCAGGAGGTGCGGATGAAATGGAACGAACCCCACGCTGTATTAATGTTTAAGGATATCGAATTACCAGATTTCACTTTGGTCAACTACACAACTTCTACCATTGAAGCTGTAATTTTATTTTTTACCAACTAAGCCGTTCTTGATTTAAGAAATTGCAAGTATTTTGCACCTGTTCCAAATTTAAATTTATTACCAACTGATATAGAAAATTGACATTTGTAGGAGTATGCAGCAGGCTTATGGGATGAACTTACTGTTTCATTCACATTCAAAAGAAGGTACGGATGGTACATTTTGCAAGGTAGGTTCCGTCTACAGTCCTGAATTTCCTGCAAAAACTATTACTCAGAGGCATATTGATTTTATATCGTTCAGGATACATTCCAACCTATCTAACGATATTTATCTCATGGATACCATTTTATATGAGTCCGCGGGCAATGCCAGCTCGAACTATGATTGGTGTCAATTCACTCCTTGCAATGACATTCCAGTTTGGAAACATTATACGGAATCTGCCACGAGTATCTTACATTAAGGTAAATTTCCAAATGTTTTCAGATGCATATTTAAATTTCGAATTTTGATATCAGTAGGTTTTCCCAAAAAAAGACTGATTTTTTTTTGCTTGAATTCAAAAAGGATATTGATTTTTCTTTTGGAAATTTCGAATTACAAACACAGGAATTTTTGAAATTTCTTCAAGCACCTTTATCGACACATAAAGTTGAATAATACCTTTTATTGCAGGCAATTGATATTTGGATTTTAAGGTGAGCCTTTAAGTTATATAATTATCAGTTATTGCAAAATATTTTTGAAAATTTAATTCTCAGAAAGAAAGCTTACATACTCTTTTATTATTAGTAAACTAGAAGAGATAGTTTTATCTTGTTTTACTTCAATTTTTTTGGGATTTTTGCATCAACCGAACCATCAGTTTTACTTCCAACTTGCAACAAAAAACTGCACATTATTCCATCTTCGGAAATGATCTGCTCAATAGTGGACCCATATTCATTCCGATTTGCCTGAATAACAACTATATATTTCTGACATTTATTCATATTTTAGTTAAATTTAAAAAACTCTACTTGTCTCATTATTTAGTCAGATAAGCGTTTCCCACATAAATATGACGAAAATAGCCCGACCTCTACCTCTGAATATAAGAGGAAAGAGGCAAAGCAAAAAAGATCAAGTTAACTCCATTCAATCTTTGATCTTTACATACCTTCTTCCTTCTAAGGACAAAAAATTGATGATAACTTCATATGTACCTTCTCAGTAATTTTGTGCAGATATTTGTCCAGCCGTGCTATTAAAAAAAGCGTACGCCTTATTAAACCTAATTTTCTTTCCTTCCAGTAGCACCAAAACTTCAGATGCTTTTTTGCGCAAAATAAGCAAATATACAATAGATTTTTCCGACATATTTTTTGTTATGCCAAAAATTCACCTGAAGTAATCAAGATGGACTATATATCACATTCATTCATTTCTAAAATATCGAAAGCAAAGGAAGGAAAGTTATCTAGAGAATAGATCGTTAATAAACACTTTCGAAAGCATAAATTGAGAAGAGACTAATTAAATTGTTTGAAAATGTGGAACTCTTTGCAACTCATTGCATATAAATTTGACATGCTTTTTCAAAAATTGGTCAGTTAGGTTAGTTTTTTTTTTCTTTCTACTTTTAACCACAAATTTCTGCCATTTTCCTTACTTTTTTTCTTCTTTTTTTTTTTTTTGATAAAAAAAGGGAAATTTTGAGAAGGAACACAAACTGTATTTGTAGTGGGATGACTTTCGTATTCGCGTCGCTGATCGAGCTTGCGATGGTTGGTTTTATAAGTCGACACGAAGGTCGAGCAGATATCAAATTGAATCATATGCAGAAAAAAGTTACTTTCTTATTTTTTTATACAAGGAAAATTCAATGCAATATCTCCCGTTTGTGGCAGTAACACGGAACTCCGTAATTGCCTTGAAAAATTAGAAACCAGTTTCCGGAGACAGTTTTATGATGGCAGTAGTAAACCTTTATGCAGCATGCACTCGATCATCACACTTCTTGTGACTTCAACTTTTAAGTTTTAATAAGTAACGTAACAGTGTTATTTGGAACTTCTGGCACTGCATTATGCCGCATATTCCGCATACTTTTCCATCTAATTAAATGCTCATTTTTTAATCATTCCCTTCAAGCAAAGTTTAAAGAAGGTTTGAATCAGTACCTTTATCAGTGAACCATTATTTTTTGTCTTTTAGACAATTATTTTCAGAGGAAATCGTTCTTTCTCGATAGTGAAAAACTAGACTTATATTCAAGGATGAGTTTTCCTTGTAAGTTGGTCATGCTATAGAATCGTATATGTTAACCTTGTCTTCATCTTGAATTCGTTCGACTTTTTTTTTGACTAATTTTTCGCAAAAACTTTTCAAAAATATCAGAATAAACCTTCCCTTTCTCGTTTCTAATCCAGTTTGTTTTTATATCAGATGTGGATATGAAACGATCTGTATCAAAAGATTGGAGCAATCCTCACGTTACATAGATATTTTTTTCGAATTTCAAAATTTTTATTTGATAAAAGTCAATTCAAAAATTAATGTCAATCATTTAATCTGCAATGTGATTTGATAAGAATTTTCAGTGGTATATGCAACCTTCAATATGATATATTGGGGTTATCATATGAATGGACTACTTCAACGGTAAATTCGGCCCACATGGTCTTCCGATAAAACGCTCGAAGAAGAAACGTCTTTTCCGATTGTGCCTGTTATTTTAGTCCTTTACTAAAATTTGAACTGAAATTATTACTAAATTTGCCCATCTCATTGCAACCAGTCATATCAACAACGAAGCATGACAATATTACATAACTCCATGACAACAAGTTTAATTTTTTTTGCCTCTACATGTAACATTCTCAACCATCTCTTATCACGGTCACTCTCACTGGTCTTGTTTTCCAAAGGAAATTCATAGAATATACCGGCGATTGATCTCCGAAATCACATTGCGAAATGACTAACTTTTAAAGAAATTTCAGGCAAAAAAGAAATTCACTTCAAAACAAATCAGCCAAAAAAGGACATGAAATACTGATTTTGTTACTCACAAATCAAAATAGGTAACAGTTCGAAGAAACAATTAAAAATGCTTTGATACTGGTTATACTTTGATATAAAATGCTTTGATTCCTCCTTTTTAACTCATTTATTTTTCTAATGACAAAAATAGCAACAGAAAAATGGCAAAACAATCGCCAAATTTCCCGTTAAACTCAGCCGAAATAAATCACCATTTTTTATTTGATAACTCACACTCTCTATAAATGCCATGAATTTATTGGTCGATAAAATTATTTAACTTTGTATATTAAAAAAATTATAACTTAAAAGTTGAAAATAAAATATGATCAAATAAAACTGTAATGTGTTATTTGAAAGTATTACCAAAAGAAGTCTTTGCAAAGAACATTCCTCTTTTTATGAAATCGGTACGAAAAAAAATTTTGTGAAAGTTCTAACTCAGAATACGCTTTATGATATCAAATAGAGCAGAACGGCTAAAAAGGAAGGATGGGGTTAAAGAATAAGCCTGAAAAAGAGTTGTCCAACGTAACCATTACATCATCGTTTTAAAATCGATGAATGAACTTATTCTGATAAAAATTTCACACTGTAATTTAAGCATGGTTTTTGGGATAAATATAATTAATTACATGCGCACAGGATGCAGCATTATCTTTGTGATAATTGGGCTGAATTCCTGAATAATTAAACTTTTTGAAGGATATCTTTCAAGGTTTTGTTCTGAAATCGCTGCAAGGATAGTTCTAAAAAATTGCCTTAACAGTTTTAATACAACGGGAATTTCGAAAGTGCTCAAAATGGATGGCCTTGAGCGGGAAACTTATACTTTAAGTCAACGTTTGGTTCATTCCACAACGCCAGTTCTGATTATCAAAAATGGATTCGTCAGTATAGTGGATCATTGATAATTGTCTCTTGCGTTTTATCGTCAGCAAATGTCGAGATGTTCGTATACCTGCGAAACTGATACTGCTGAAACTTAGACACTGCGTCATTTCAAGAAACATCCGACGAAATGTTCGAAATGAGTGGGAGGATTATAAAGGAACATCTAAATATCATACATGCTATTGCCTTCGTTAATTGGCTGAACATCACACATGCTATTTGCTGCCTTCGTTAATTAGCTGCTCATAGATCTTCCTCGAGTCGGCCTTCCTCTGCCCTAAACAAATTTGAATGGTACTGAATATTTCGGAGGTGTGATATAAAGACTGATATCGAATTCTGAATATCAGTTGTTGAGCAAATAAGGAGTTAAGTGTAAGACTCGAAGTACCGTCAACGATTCACCGTTCATTTCTTAACTATTTCAATTGTGACAACGACGATGTTGAGTTTGTAGAACGCAGTTGATCAAGTGAATACATCTCCTTTCAGTTTATATTCAGCTCCTCACTATATCGAACGTTTACTATCACAGTGAAATTCGACTGGCATGTCGTCGTGATGTCACCAGACATGAGTCTCGATAAGTGAGTTCAATGGAACTGCAGCTGCCTTGTCAGTAATATACTGGATGCTCTATTTGGTTTTGAATCGAAACCTCTCGTAAAAGTACGTCAGAGTTTTTATTCATCTCCATCTGCATCCAATAACACGATTGCATGAATGCACGCACGTACTCATCCGCAGACGCATCCTCGCTCGCACATACATGCACATACAAACGCTGTCTGTCCCGATTGACACATAACGAAGTTGTTGCATTGCCAAATATGCAAAAGCTTGCTTGTATGTGTGTGCTTGTAGAGCGTGTGCATGTGCTTGTGTTTATCAGCACATGTGTGTGTGTGTGTATAGATGTATAGATGAGCATATGCTGCGAATTTGTGGTCAATATGTGGCTTAGTTGCTGAGTTGGGCTGTCGGAATAGAATAGTGACGATGGTGGTGTTGCATACACATTGCCTGAGGCAATAGGCAGGAATCTAAACTGAGTAATATCCAAGTGAGTGGGTGTTGCAAGACGGAGCGATCGTTGCTTTCTTTTTTCTGCAGTTGAATGGAATACAGTGTTTGGTACGCGTTGCAGCTGCAACAGCAAGCAGAAGCACGAGTAGTCGCCGCAACTGCCACAATCGTTGCATCGTATCCTGTCAGGCCTTCTGCTTGTCATTTCCATGTCCATGCTCCTCGCCCCTTTCATTCGTTGATCTGCCGCACAAGGTATAATGATGCGATATTGGTTGAGAATGCACGCCATCGAACCAGCACGCGTGAATGCTGCTATGCCTAATATCCTCGCTTGCATCATTCCACTTCCTTTGCCAATTTGCTCACTCGCTCCATTCCCTCATTCTCGTTTCTGTGGCTCAGGTTAATGCTAATTTAATTTACTTGACGTATCAAATTATCCGTATTTCATTTCGTTTCATACGTATACGATGGGATGAACAAACCGAAAGTGCAAGTCGATCCGATGGATTTCTTCCGGAATACTATTTGCATAATGTAAGGCTCTTGCTTCATCATTGCCACATTCCTAATTAGCTCTCCTCTTCGTAATCACTTGACCCATCTGTACCTCCTTACCTACTGGAAAATGTCGCTATTGATCGTCAATCTGTTTCCTTGCAATCGATTGCAGCACATGTACTCCTAAAAGGCATTAATTAACATTTCCTTCTTCACTTGAAGCAGTAATTGCAAAGTATGATGTGCTGATCATTGTGCACGTGATCTTTTGGAAGGCGAAGTATGTTGCAGCCTGTAGTCGATCGGAACTATCAGTAAACTGGTTGACATGGAGCATTACTGATGACCGAATTCGAGATGGGCCCATGTCAACGAGTGGTCTGCTGATCAATTACTGTAAGTGGAAGTGATAATGTGGGTGCATAGCTTTAAGCTATGATTTCATAGTACTGCGGCACCAAATTTACAAACTACGTTAACGTGCAAAATCAATGTAAAATAGGAGGCTTTTTTTCCACTCTTTTCTTGTGTTGTAATGTTCATTCGAAAGTTATCTGTTCCGTGCTGCGTAAACCATTTGCATAATCCAACATATATGAGGAAGTGAGCACCATTTTGTTTGACTACTTCCACTTAGATCTGGCCTCTCATGTTTTGCTTTTTGCCGTTTATTGATTTGCACTGATCTGTTTTATATACTGTGAGATGGTTTATTATTCACACTATCCGGCCATCATCTCAGCATCAACTTCATAACTTTTAATGACGTCAGCAACCTATCCCTGATTTTATTGCCTTGTTTGCTTTTCGTTTTTGGATGCAAGTTAACCGTTCTTCCTTGAATACATCTTTTATATCAGAACATCATTCGGAATCTCGTTAAAAAAATATTTGAAATATGTTTCAAGGGAACATATATTTATTAAAGTACTGCGTGTTTTCATGCTATTGCAACTGAACATGACATGAACAGAAAGCACTTGTCTTTTTCTTATGACTGTAGGGACTAGAACCAAATTTCCTGCCATGAAAATTAGTTTTTAACAAAAATAGAGAAAAGATCGAAGTCTGGTAGATTAATTTACCACATGCATTATCTCGTTATTTTTTTGATACCAATGCTGTTTCGTTTTGTTTTTGAAATGAATACTTTAGACTGTACATTTCTTCCCCTAAAATTTTTTCATTGGTTCCCTTATGGCTTTATCATTTGTGAATGTGAACAAATATTGTTCATTCTGTGTTCTTTAATATGTACTTTGCAATCCATAACTCTTAAACACACTTTTGGAAGTTTGGAATTTCCCATAACCTTGATCGAATGCCAAGCGCACCTTCTTTGACACACAACTGATAACGCATGTAACGAAGGTGCTAGGAGATAATGGTATAAATTGGTTCAGATCTTCATCGTTAATATTTGTTTAAAAATGCCATTGAGCTTTGGATGCCGTTATTGTTGTCATTCTCTTACGTCGTATTTGTTGAATCATTCAATTTATTTCACTCACTAATTAGATTTTCGATCCAAAGCATCGGGAATCTAATTAGTATAGTATTTTTTCTCTTTGTTTGGAATTCCAGAAAATATTCATCTTTCTGCTTCTACGATGACACAGCTGTTGCCACAATGAGGAGCCCATTTTTTATTTCGTAAGGCTTGCGTCATTTGCAGTTACTGTAATTTTGATTTTACTAATACTGACCAAATCTGAGTTCTCCCACAAATTTTGTTGAGAATTCATGTTCGTCGATTGGTTTTTTTTGATTCAGTGTACACTGAAAGGGCTTAATAATAAATGAATTTAAAATTATCAGATCTTGATTAATACATATTTATCTCTTTTTCACTTTTAAATATGGAGATTTCCGATTTGCGTATATCCAAGATGGATGTAGCCATCTTAGGTTGTTTTTTAGTTTCCATTTCAAAAAATATTGAAACAAAGAGAAAATACTCCTTGTTGTCCTCTTTAGACAGCATGAAAACATTGTTTTCATGAGTAATTGATTCTCTGTATTAGATCTTTTGATGATATTAAAGAACTAATATTATTTTGCTGAGGAAGCACGTAAGGTTATCACTATATCTTCGATTTCTTTCCCAAACGTTTCTTGCCTGATTTGCCCGTTTCTAGATATTTATACGGCTAGTGCAAGAAGAAATACTGATTAGACAATTATGAATGACAGCTCCGTCGTGAGTCTCCTTTAAGGGTTGATGAGGTCTTGTACAGCAACAGTGGCTTTGTAAAATCTGTAGTTAAAGTTTCTTATTAAAATGGCATCATATTTCGATTTCTGTGGTCACAGATTACACACTGGTCTTATATATTGTCCGTGAAGTTAGATCTTTTGTTTTCAGAAAAGGTCTCGAAAATATACCGTTAATGTTGCATTCGTGCATTTAATCCGCTTATTTAGTGATAATTATTATTTAGCTTTCAGAAGTATAATGTTTGGACTCATATGCAAGTGTTTTCTGAAGAGAAATTCACACTTTCCTTGCTGGATACTGTAAGAAATCCAGTGCTTCCAAATTTTTTTCATGGATGTGAATCGAAACAATTTGTTCAAATGTATTGATTACAATGATCGGGCTAGGTACATCAAAAATACACGAAATATTGCTGAATGAATTGTGGAAATATGTTACTGTAGTCATTCGTTTTTCTCATGATACTCGTCAGCGTTACTGTGTTCTGATTCGTTAAAATGCAGGATTTACATCGCAACTTTTAGTTTAGTTTGGATATGGCATCCGGGGACAGCAGTGAAGAGGCGCAGCTAGCTCAATGTCAGGCCTATGTGCAACGACATAACATTCAGCAGTTGGTCAAAGAAGCGATTGTTAGCTTATGTATAAACAAACCTGAAAATCCGATTTTATTTCTCAAGGAACATTTCGAAAAGCTGTATGATCAGCGATCTCAGGCATGTTCTTTAATGTTTCATCAAAGTTTGTAGTTATCATGTCTTGGGGAAGACCTCTGAATTGATAGTAATTTGTGACCAAACTGAAATTCTGAACAGCAGTTTTCTTTTAAGGATTGCGAGGGGACAATCGTATACCTCCTCTTTGGAGATTTCTCACTGACTAGTGCGTAAAGCTTTTGTACATTCTTTCAATAAAGTATCTTAATTACTAAAAGCTATCATTAAATTTTTTTGGCTTTTATTCCATAAGCTTACTTTTTCGAAAAATTACCATACTGGCGATATTTTCCGTATTTTTTTAAAACAGTATTTCTTTCAAGTTGAAAAAAAAAACGGATTGACAGAAGTTTTTAGTGATCATCACTATTTTTCTTGTTGAAATCATCACTTTCATTAGATTATCAGATTTTTGAGTAGTCATGCTGTTTGGACACCATTTTAGATAGATTTCACGAAGTGTAGTTAGATCTTTGCTATTTCTTTACTTTTTAATGCGTTTTTGAGCAATTTGAGCGAAATATAACAATTTTTCTTCGTATGCGACATTTTCCGAAGATTTTTTGTTAATTTTGGAGAAGTCGTTTAAATATATCTCAGAATTTTAATGACCGGATTTTGCTCTCGCTATTCTTCTGGTTAACAGATACATTTGTTTCCTTTGCTTCCAAGAGAATTTCGAGTAAAATATAGGATAAAAAAAATATGGTAATCTGAGAACTGGTTTTTTATGTTTATGAAATTTGGATATTTGAACTTAGTCGTTTGAATTATTCCAAATATGTGATGTTTTGTGTTATTGAATTATATGAAAGTTCAGATTTCTTTTTCATCGTATTATAGATGGATTTTTTGTGAAATTCACATAAAAGCAAATGGGATTATATGTTTGATTGTATGTATGCATCTGGATTTATGTCTATAAATATATCTGATTCATATGAAATATATCTATTCATGTGAAAATTTATTAGGTAGTGGAATTCACAATTGATAAGGTGATGGGAAGGTAAAAGGAGGTTGTAATAATAGAAAGCAGCAATAAGGATGATTGGTGCATTTGATTAAATTATATATATATATGGTATGTAGTATAGATTGCTGTTCCTACAAACTCTTGTTATTTCAATTTAGACAGATATAATACAAACTGCTTGTTACTGCCACATGTTGTCCATTTTCTCAGCGACTTGCTCTGCACTTAGCCGCGTTGAAATGCGAAATAGAGTCGGAGTGAGAAGGAGCAGAGGCGAGGCTGCAGTAGATGGAAGAGGGAGAATTAGAAGTTTATGTATTTCAAAAACGGAGGGATGGAATCGAGCGGGATGATGATTGGGGAAGGAAACAAATGCTGCATTGATCGCTGTATAGTATGTAGTTGCTGCCGCTCTCGTTGCTTTTCGCTACTGCTTGACTCGCAAGCGTTGTTTGCTGCTGTTAACGATCACTGTAGGGGTGCGGGTGCGCACACGTAGTAGACACATAGGCAACAACTGCAAGAGTGACGCCAAAAGCGCACATGAGAGTCGGTCAATCGGCGCATTTCTTGTTGCCCATTTGTGGTTGATGTAGGCATCTTCCAGATTACTAATTTTGAAAAATGGGACAACATTTGAGCTTGAAAAGGCGTCGAAATATGAGCACAGGTGCTGCCACTTCTACTACATCTGCTGTCTCTACTACTGCCACTGCCGATGTAGTTAATGATATCGAGAGCCCGAAGCCTGGCGATAAGACGACTGTGGTACACTTCCTTTTCTTCCTTATTTGCTTCACTAATAGGATCCAAAAATGACCAGTATGTATTGCAAATATCAATTATAATTTTTTTTACAGACTTTTTTTATCAAATTCATTGTTTTAACTTCTTTGCTGATACAGGTTTTTATAATTAGTGTACTTACAGGTGTCAAGTCCACGAGTAGAAGCAACAGATGATGATGATACCATTGATGAACCTCCGAAAATACAACAAGGAAACCGGCGACGCCTTGCAGTTAGTGCGGAGGTTAACTTTTGTTAGCAAAACATGATTGCACTGTTTTTGGTTTAACCAGAACACAAATTAATTGTTGTAGATTTTTTCCCGATTCTCAAAGTTGTTATTAAAAATTACTCATCTTGCTCATCTCCATTTCGGCTTTTATAGGTACCCGATGAAAATGAAGCAGCAAATTATGACAAGGTAGTGATTCCCAAAGATGATGAAACTCGAAAAGCATTAGAAGCAGCGATGTGCAAAAATATCCTTTTTTCTCATCTTGAAGTATGCTTGTGCATCTATTATCTTTTTATACATTTAGAATTCATCCAAATAATTCTATTCTTTTTTATCTGATTATCCAAAAAGATTTAGAATTTTATGTTTACAGTGTCTTTGAGGAGTATATCACGGTCTTTTACGAAAGAACGACAGTTAAACATTAAGCGAGGCTTGTAATTATAGTTTCTGTCACTAATTATTTAGGTATTAGTATTTTAAGCAATGGAAATCTGTTTTCACTTAAACTGTCGTCTGGGATAAGTTATAGTACAAATGCAAGCCAGAGAAATTATATATTGAATCGTGAGAAACGAGTAATTTTGTAATGATGTCGGTGTTAAAGCATTGTGTTTGAGTTGAATGTGTCGAGAAAGTTGATAGAGGCTTGTAACTGTGATTTCTGTCACTCATTATAAAAGAGTTATAAAGAAACAATCAAGTGTTTCTTTTTCTGATTTCATTTATTAAGGGACGGGGAATGATTACCTTAGAAAATTTTTTTTCCATGTTAAGTCAGTATAGAATATGTGAATCCAAATTTTTTCACTGTGGAAATAGCTTTTGCACTGGTAGAGAACCTTAATAGTTAGTTGTCTTCAGGGAGACGAACAGAAAGCTATATTTGATGCCATGTTTCCTGTTGAAAAGAAGAAGGGCGAAACCATTATTGAACAAGGAGAAGAAGGCGATAATTTCTATGTGATTGATTCCGGTGAAGTAAGTACATCCTTTTTCAAATAGTGCATTAACAAGCAATGCATCTCATTGCCCGATTTACTGTTGCAGAAGAATTAATTGTGAGTACATAACGTGACGGAAACAAGATCTATAGGTTCTTAGTTTCCATTTCTCAGTCTCAGTTGAAAATCTTTTTCATATTCATTCAGGGATTAATTGAATACGGGGATAATTCATGGGTTGGGATTTCCCCACAAATTCCTTCGGAAATAATTATTGTTCCGTTTTTCATGCTGAAATTTTATGAAACCGAATGCTTGCGACCTGCTGTTCAGTGCACTTATTTTATTTTTTTTTTGAGGTAGATGTATTTGTAAATGGTGAATATGCATTATCTATCAAGGAAGGTGGCAGTTTCGGCGAACTCGCTCTAATTTACGGAACTCCGCGAGCTGCAACAGTAGTTACAAAGTCTGATGTAGTGAAATGTTGGGCGATTGATCGTATTACCTACCGGCAAATCCTGATGGGATCCACAATGCGAAAAAGAAAACTCTATGATGAATTTCTGTCGAAAGTTCAAATACTGTGTAAATTTTTTCTGTTTACTTTGCTTTGTTTTGCTGATTTTTTGCTAAACCGGCAGCCTAGTTTGCATTATAGCTTAGATTATCCGGTATATGTTTTAGCAGATTCTATTTGTCATACAGTATTTCTTTCAAGCTTTTAAACTTTCAGAGATCTTTGAAGCTTTCGATTTGAATTATTCTGTGATAATCTTTTCATGTTTTTACTATATTTCATTACTTCATTATCCTATAATTGCACTTTAAGAGTTTTGCACTTAATTCGATTAATTTTTAGCTGATCTCGACAAATGGGAACGAGCTAATGTTGCTGATGCTTTAGAAAGATGCGATTTTGAGCCAGGAACGCATGTTGTTGAGCAGGTTTACTTTGCAGTTATCGTCTTTTTTTTCTTTATTTTTAAAATCGTAAATTATTATCACCTTTTTTCGTTTAGAACATCTCGATGAATTTTGAAGTCATGAAATAAATGCACTTTTAATAAATAAAATTGTTTAAATTTAACATTTAATCGATTTGTAACTTGCTTCAAGTTTGAATTGCTTATTTGAAAAGCATTTTTCTTCTGCTTAGTATTTTTCTTACTGTATTTAAATAAGGGACTTTGAAGGTAGTTTTTGTCGCATTATATTTTTACTCGGATTTCAAAAACTTTTTTTTTGAATTCAGGGACATCCTGGTGATGAATTCTTCATCATTGTGGAAGGGCAGGCAGATGTATTGCAGAAGCGAAGTGATGATGCACCTTTTGAAATCGTCGGACATTTATCTTCATCAGATTATTTTGGCAAGTTTCTAAAATTTTATTTTGAAATTTGTGCGCTTCCTTGAGCTTCCTGATGAGCCTTCTGATAAGATTTTAAGAAACAGAGAAAAGAATACATTTCAAGTAACGTCTTACCTCTGTTATAGAGTGAGTGTTGTAGCTTTGTTCGAGATTTAAGCACAATTTTGTTTAAATTCCAAGTTTTACTTTTCAGGTGAGATAGCGCTCCTTTTAGATCGGCCTCGAGCTGCAACCGTAATCGCGAAAACACCTTTGAAATGTGTAAAATTAGATCGAGCACGATTTGAACGTGTAATGGGACCGGTACGTGAAATCCTGAAAAGGGATGTATCAAATTATAATTCATATGTCAAGCTGATGACATGAACATCCATTTAGCTGCAGACCATATAATTTCAGCACATTTTCATTTTTGCTAGATATATTTCCATATTTTGAAAACATCTGGTAATAACTTATATAAATGATATTAAATGTATTTAAAAATTTCGCTAACTTTAATGAATCGAAAAATATTTTCTGGTATTAAAACATAAAATTTGATCGACGTTTTGTCTTATATTTTATGTTCTGCCACATATTCTCTCCTTAATATGTTTTCAGTAAGTGTTTAAACATCCGTCTAATTTCAAGCCATGTAACTTTAGCAACTCTGAAGCTTTAATAATTAAGGTTATCAGACATTGAATAAAAATAACAGATAAGCATGGCTAACTTATTAGGTGCTAAAAATATTCATTTTCCTAGTAATTTTAATTGCTAGGTATTTTTTCCCGTGAGGCTTTTTTCTCGCCATTGAATCCATGATAAATTGTTTACGCATAGTTTTAAAAGAAAATTGAATATCTTCATTTTATGGTCATAACCACATTTCCCTAATTTGTTCAAAAATTCCTTTAAAGTTTTTTGAAATACAACAATTGTTTTGGTAGTATTGATATTTTTGTCTTTTTCTTCTTTTCTCGTCCGCAAATACTCCGTCGATTTTACGAAATCGAATGTTTCAATATGATGTTATTGAATGACTGATTGTCATTACTATTTCATCTTTGTTAGATTTCATTTTGTTGTATAGCTTTTCCGCCATTTTCAATTTTTTTCTGCGATATTGCCGTACTATCATTTTTTCACTCAATGCTTTCCTTTTTTCAGTATTTCAGTTATAATTAATTATTTGAATAGCGTCGATCCAGTCTTTTTTTTTTTTTTTTGGTGGGGAGGATAACGCTCATATTCATGAAGCATATATATCATCATTTCCTCCATTGCTTTGTATATCGTCCAAGTTTGGATTTCAGCTGCTTTTTGACTTGGTTACATTTTCAAGCATTCATTTCTCTCTAACTTAAGTATATAAATACAACAATGTTTAACGATGAGCAATTATTTACAACACATAAAGTGATCAACAAATAATTTTAAAATTGGGCTTGGCTGCCCAATAACAGGTCATTCTTTTTTCTTTAGACAGCTGTTTCGTTGCCCCTTTGCAAAGCTGCCAAGACGCTGTCACGACGTCTCACAAACAAACGACCCTCATCCCAGGGATTCTGCAATTTCATGAGTGGGAAGTCGTCTCGTAGCCTACGTTCTCTGGAACCAACAACTACTGCCAAGCAAAAGTCTTCCGGATCTTTGGACTCGATCGCTTTTCCAGATTCTGCAGCTTCCTTGGCTAATTGTTCGGTAACCATGGCAACAATTTCGCCAGCAGTAGTTGTTGGTGCTATTTGAAAACGGACTGAAGTGCTACATGTAAGGCCACACTGGTAAGCAGCAAAAATTTTAATTACCCTTGTAATTGGAATCTTTTTTAGTTGGAAACAATTATCAAGCCAAGGTTCAGTCATCGAGTCGGTTAGTAAAATGGTTCTTTGTGGTTGTATATCCCAGAGATCAAAGTATAATGTACTTCTTGAATTCGTTGAATCCTGCAATTCCCAAAACGGTTTAGTATTAAATATCAAAACACATGAATCTTTGTATTTTGCTATCAATGTGCCATGTTAATCAAAACCATCTCAGCGAAGATATAAAGGAATCCTGAAAATAGACATTACTTACGCTTCTCGTTTCTTGCTTATTATGACAATCTCTGTCATATATTCCACTACTGACCGCAAACAGATTTTCCATTGATACTGTGCCTTTGGCTTGTTTATCCCGTGCAATAGAAGCCACATCACTAATCCACCTCATTGATTTCCAGATTTTTTCTAATCTGAAATAGAAAATTGAAACATTCAAGGAGTATTCTTGATGAAAGCAGCTAAGTTTTCATGAAGAAACCGAATTCTATCAGTTTCTTCCTTTTTTCTTTTTTTTTTTTTTTTTTTTTTTTTTTTTTTTTTTTTTTTTTTTTTTTTTTTTTTTTTTTTTTTTTTTTTTTTTTTTTTCAAAAATGAAATTCCAGAAAGTATACCTATGTTGAAACTCATTGAGCTTTGAGAGTACATCAGCGTAAATGTTAATATCTTTTTCCAGGAGACTGTTCCTCTGTTCAAATTGTATGTACTAAAAGTGAACTTTAATGCACCACTGTGAAAGGAATAGATTAACGTTTATCGAGAGCGGTGTTAAAAACTTTACAGTCTTTAAAACATTCTGTATTTACCGTTGAGAAATGTTCAATAAAAAGTGAGAGACGACAATAGGTGCCGATGAAGTCCGGATTGTACGTACACAAATGAACTGAAATTTTCAATTTTTTTTTTAGATGTTCAAAAAAATATTATGAAGTGTGCAGATTTTTTGAAAAGAAATCATACAGTCCAAGAACTCAAATTATCATACTCAATAGGAAGTTATTGCTTAATTTTCCAAATTGATAAGACATCAGTTAGAAAGTAAAATGATCAGTAAAATTGAAAGCAAAGTTTACAAATTTGACAATTTGAAGTTTGCCTAGAAGATGGATTCTTTCCCTCTACTATAAAAAGCAGACAACCGCGAAATAGATCCAGGTTCACCAGTTGAAAAATCAAAAATATGACGTACTTGCTTCAAAAACTTGAAGTGGAAGTATGAAGCAGTCTTTTTCTACGGGCGACGATTTTAATGGAGAATAACTTGGCTCGGTACAGACGTCTTCAATTTTCGGTAGTAGCTAGAAATTCATTTGGAAGAGAATGTTTGATCTTTCTACTAATTACAATCACAGTTTTTTTTTAGAACTTGAGGTCTCCCTCGGAAACGTCGTGAAAGAGTAAAATAAGACCATAATAAAAGGAAGTGTTTAGTTTATTTAACAGTTAGGAAAGCGCCTTGGCATCGAACAAATATGAAATCTGGACCAATCGACCGGAACAAAGTTAATTCATTATAATCTTAAAAGACTTTTGAATAAGAAATATTATTGGTGGTAGTGCAAATTTGGTAAATCTGTCATGGGAACGGATTAAATTCCTTTTTCTAGTAAGTCAAAATTAGAAATAACTTACAATTATGAAAGAAACACCGAATCGTAACTGAAAAACTTGTAGACGATAGATACGCTGATTTGGTATGAATTCAACCTCGAGATTATTAAGTAAGCGAGATGCTGCACTAACAAGGGCAGTGTGAAAAGTAAGCTGCATCGGTGTTAGTGGATTTGAAGCGTTAATATCTGCGGATCGTAACAAATCCCATTCTTCTTTTGTTATGTGCGGATTCTCTCTGCAAAATTGTTTTGAAAATATTTGAATTAAACAACAAGCATATCGCTTTGAAACATTTGTCAGATAGTATTCATTAGAAAAACGAGCCAGTTAACTTAATAGCTAGTCTAAAATCTTTTTACAATGAAGTTGAACATCTTCTAGACGATTCTGCTGGGAATTTTCAAGTAAGAAAACTTGTGTACTAAGGTGAAAGTGAATAGCAAGGCGAAAAGAAAGCAAGCTTGCGCGTTTTTTTTCTTTTGTTAAGTTGTAGTCCAAGTCAAGGAGATGATTTACTACCACTCAAGGTGCTAACAAAATTCTCAAGTTGCCATTTTCGATGTTCAATAAATTAGTTGAAAAATATTCCCAATATAATACCTAAACCTAACTTTCCGTTTGACACTTTTTTCATTTATTAATCTAATTTATCAGGCTCAAGTAGCGCAGACATTAAAGAAAATTTTTCGAAAATTCCTAACTGTCTGAAAATCTGTAAATAGTAGTCAGCTTCCAACTGAAACTCTAATTCCTCAAGCTATATTGAAGAAATAGGTAAATCAGCGAGTATCAAACTTTAGAGAAGCAAAAAATCAAGATTTCGTTTAAGGCTACTAGAATGAAGGGATGGCTAAGCAATGGTGGTGTGGGGGAAGGAGGGAGGGAAGAGAGGAAAGAATATAGGCAAATGTAGCAAAAAAAGACGAAAAGATATCTTATTAAAGCATATGGAAGAATAGAAGGTATATTCTGAGATACGACGACACTTATGGAATTGATGGATGAATATAGTTTCATGTAACATATGTATAATCCTCTTCGTAGCCGTATATGAGAGGATTCGAAAAAATTGATGATCTTAAAAATTTCTGCCCACAATAAATCCATCGCTTGACAGGATCCTCGTTTGCGAACTATTTTTTTCAAAGGTAACCATCTTGTTGTCAAACCCTATAAATCGCTTAATTTCTGATTGATCATATCGTACATAAAATATGAATATGATGAAGTAAAAGCAGACATTTAACACAGGTGTACCAAATCGGATCTTCATTTCAGAATGAACAATGAAGAGAGAGAGATATGATATGTCTTGGAAGCTGTAAGTAACCGAGATAAATATTGTGATTGTCCGAAAGTATCCCATAAATGGATCAAAAGGAATGCTTGGGAGTTGACATCAAGATTTCATTTAGAATGAGAATATACGAATGGATCTTCCACATTGTCTTACTAATTACTATTAAAGTAAGCAAATGAATAATTCTTATATTTTCTATTTATTTCTTGACAATAAATAATTCTGTTGAGGATCAAACTATAATGTAGTAGATGGCTGAAAAGGATTTTGAAAGGGGAGAAATGGTCAGTTCTATCGAAATTGTTAAAAACAGCACAAAGGTACCTGAGCAGTTTGTGATCCATTTATAAGACGAACCGTAACAATGAAAGAAACTGAATTTACTTCATCTACAATCGGTTGATAATGAACTCTGAAAAATTAAATGTTTACAGTCTTTTATGTCCAGTTTTTGCCAGCAAGATTAATTTGCAAAAACTTCATGTTTTATTTTATAAGCAAAGACTAATAACCTCCCGATATCTTTCACTCCAAGAACAATATGCATCTGTATTGCAGCATCAATGAATCTACTGCGAAAATGAGAATTCGATGAACTTGAATTGTTTGCTTTCTGTAAAGTCTGCATTTCATCCCAGGCTAATGAAAGTTTTATCGCCCAGTACATTTCGTCCTAAAAAATAAATCTCGAGTTGGAAGATATTTGTAGTTTCAAATTTGTTTCTTTTTTACAGGAATCCGAAACTTTGATAACATTCAGGAAATTAAAATCAGACTTACTTTCTCGATACAAAACTGTGTCTGATCAACAAGAATAATTGGAAGGTATCCTTCAACAGTACATACTTTCATTTCTGAGTAAATGATACTTACTAAATAGATACCCCTGTAAAGAAGCGAATATATAATACATAATTTGGAAATCAGATTCATGAAAAAAAATTCCAGTTAAAACTCATGCTTAAAGAGCTGATTTTTAAAAGGAGTCTTTTCCAGAAGATAAGACAATAAATTGCTTCATGATCTGTTATGAGACTTCAGCTACTGCACTTTTGCAAGTCTAATATATACACATATCTGCATATCAACAATCTTTTAATATTCAATTTCAAAAACACCTTTGCATAACTTTGTGAGATCGGAAACTGCCAGCAAAGAGAGTTCTTATACTTCTTTTTTTCTTCTTACCGATTATTTCGATTTTGGGAAATACTGTAAATCATTCTTAATTTTTAATTAAACATAAGATTTCAGATATAAATATCTAAAAAAAGAGTTCAGAAGATATGATTTTCAAAAAACTAAATCTAAATTCAGACTTAATTAGTCTCACATGTTTGCCAAATTGGAGACGAACGATATTTCTCGATATCCAGAAAAAGCTTTGAGATATCATCTAAGCGATCATGTTGCTTCAAGTTATTCGATACATCCTCCCAACATGCAATTAAAATTTATGAGAGTTCAGCCGATTTAATGAAAACTTGTAGTTACATTACGATAGATTAGCTAAAAGCTAGAAATTTAAACAAGTTTTCGACGCACGGCATATTTTTAAAAAATGATCTTAGTAAATTAAAGTTCTAAAAACTACTTGAAAGCAATAGCGAGTGAGGTTCTGCGGGAATCGGATTACCAAAGCCTCCAATAGATGCAGCACTAACGCGCACAGAATATCGTAATCCATGCTTCAATTCAGATATAACTGCATAGTTTCTCATAACAGTGTTCACAAGCAAACTTCCCTCGATACTGTTGAAATCGTCGCACAAACTCCATTCAACTAAATTTTTTAAATTTTATAAAACCTCATATTTAGCATGACAAAATTACCAAACACAAACCTTTGTAATTTACAACGAGATCCTTGCTACGTTGGCGAATATCTTTCCAACTCACTGTTAGTTGATCTGATGATGAAACAACTGCTTCAACGTTGGTTAGTGGTCCAGGAACAATAGTATTATCCAAAACATTCTTCATTTTTTTCATTTGTAATAGACGTTTTTCTAGATACTCTATCTGTTTATCCTGCAAAAATTGTTTGATGGAGATGTTTGTTCAAACAACTGCGTCTCTCAGATACTTTTTTGATTTCGGAAAAGTTGAGTTTGAGTCGAGAGTTTCAGTAAATTTGATTCAATATAGCAAATACATCTGCAGTTTGCTCACTTCATTTTGAATATTGATGGTCCTTAAAAATCGAATTTCTTTAGTAATAAGTTCAATGTTCCCTTGAATTTGTTGCAGACGGCGTTCTGGCGGACATGCTTAAATTATTTTAATCCCAATGACAGAAGAATTCTAAACTAAATTATGCTGAGATAATTTTCTTCATTCTCAAAAATTAATCTTTTTGAGGAAAATATTTGGAGTTGAATCTAACGTTTTATATGAATTATAAAGTGCCGAATTTCTATGATTTAATATTCAAAAAGAATGAATATCTAAAAAATTTAAAAAGGAAAAAAAGAACTGAAATACAAGTACAAGACTATGGGATACATTCAACATCAATAGTAGCTCCACTTCGCAACAATTCTTCAGCACACTGTCGATGATCAAGCATTAGGGCAAACTCAAGCAGTGTCCACTTTTCCAGATAAACGTCATCGATTCGAGCATCAAATGATATATCTGTTCTAGACAGTATCATTCTTAGCAAATCTTCATCATTTGTCTCAATCGCTAATAGCGTTTCTGAAGTTTATTGAAGTGGAAGAAAGGAAATAATAGATTTATTCCAATGTTCAAATCTGATCAAAAAAAAAAGAGAAAAAATTCATACCATTGAAATCCAGCACATTCATTTTCAATTTTCGTTACAAAATTGTATAATAATTGTTATTTTCATCATTTGAATTTTCGTTTTCACATCGTCAAACTGCAATTACCACTGAAAATATAGATTACATGAAATCAGAAACTGAAAGTCATCATCCATAGGGAACAACTGAAATTCCTGCACAATTTTGAGGCAATTCAAACGAATTATCAAAATCTGAAAGGTCTAAGATTTGACCACTAAATAGTATTGACAATAACGGCGATATAGGAGATACTGGAATTGTGAAGGAAATTTTGAAAAATTACCACAAGACACTGATTTAAAGAAGAATTTAATTGTATGGGACCGCTGGTTGAAAATCAAGTTGTGTTTAAGTGAACGCAAACAATGCAAACACGAGTTTTAAGAGTTTTTAAAGGGAAGGGGAAGGGGAAGGGAAGAAGTTGAAGGATGTCGATTTCAAGAGTCCCACTGGTCACACGAATTAAATCACCCAGTTACGAGTAAATCGTATGATGAATCAATCTTCTTAACCTCTTCAAAGGAAGATAAGGCGACTGATGACAGGGAAGGAGCAGAGATGACTAATGATGACGACGAGAAAAATATTGCAGATAAAATTTTACACAACAATTGAGCACCTTACCATGCCGATATCTGCATATGGTCATTATACATATAACTAATCTTTTTTATATCTAAAACATTAAATTTGAAAAATCCATTCGGTAGCTAAATGCGGACTGAACATGGGTTTTTCTTCTGAGCTTCAACAATCCCGGTTGCAGCTTCGTTGCCATCTGAATCGTTGCTATCAACTGTGGTTAACTTCTACAAGATGTACTAGAACGATTTTCGATACCTTACCTGATTAAAAGAAACTTTCACAAGTCTGAATAACTAGAAAATCTACAGACTTTTACCATCATAAAATAAAATTGATTCACTTCGAATACAACTTTTTGTTTGGCAAAATCAGGCACTGTCTAATGATTAATAAGATTCAGCAAATTTGACATCAGTAATGGATGATGAAATTCAGGACTTTTAAGCATATCAAGTCACTATTAATCAGTCTTCCATTAGCTATAGATTTATAAATTCAATGAATCTAAACTAGCGATTTAACGATCAAGACTGCTTTCACTTTATGATGAGCTTCCTATTCTTGTAACGAATGGTTCTGTTCTCTTCATTAAACATATGGTTGTCTGGAATCTGAAAAGATTTCGTGGAAAGTAGCACAGAAAATCAGCGTTCATGATGTAAATAATAAACTGAGAGGTTTTTAATGTCTGACCACTAACTTCAAGGTCATTGAACTAACTATTCAATTCACGATATTCTTCAGCAGTCACAACATACTGCTGTGATGTTCACTGTCACCGGCAAACATGGCATATATTGATCAACCAGAATATTTATTTCATATTTTCTTCCCTCTAGAATGATTAATAGAATTATATCAGGAATATAACAAGCAATTAGATTACGTAAAATCAAGCGATTCCTTCAATTCATCACAAAACTAATCTATTATCTTTTATTTGCTATGATTTTCAGCGAAATAACTAACATCTATAACATCTACCTACAATGCAAGCTGATTGCATCAGCTGCAAAATTATTTCATTTAATCATTCTGTTAGTGATATAGACGACCCGACTTAGTCAAATAATAAACAGTGATAAATCTGTAATCTAGAAATTACACTTGGAAGTCTATAATCTGAATTTCAATTCCAATTTCGGCACTGGAACTCTTGAAATTAAAAATTAAAGTTGATTGCCTTTCTGAAAGATACAGTGATATTTTTGACCGCACAGTGAAAAATATGACGAACAATGCTTTCAGGTCCTTTCTCTAGCACGTTCAAATTTCGACCAGCTTCATTTCGATTAAAATTTAAGGTTATGGAAAACCTGGACCTAGAAACACTCTTATATATGGATATCAAGTAATGCTAATTATGGTACGATTTTCAAGATTTAAGATTGTCGTGGTTTAGTTTTCAGTCAACCATTTACAGTAATACACTCTCTTCTTTCATTCTTCTAGCACAGAAGTTGAGCTCATTTGATGATTTTGTACATTTATCGATAGACTTCGAAGATGGGAAGCAAAAGAATGATGGAATTCAATGAAATAAAAGCAATAAAAGGGAACCAGAACAGATAAAGAACGACCTTAACGGAAATTGCGAATTGACAAGATGAAACATTAAAAAAAATTTTTTTTTTCTCTCCAATATCTTATAATTAGGCACAATAAATTCAAGCAGAAAAAGTTTAATTACATATAAAGTCATAAGCGCTTTAGCAGATTTCGCTTCATGTAACTGTCGAAGAGAGGAAAGACTGATACCGAAGCAATCCTAACATAATCGGTATCAATTAACAAACCTTAAATGAGCAACTTATAGTAAGCCTTGGAATTATGCAAATTTCATTCCTGATAGTTTTGACAGAAGGAAAGGAAAACAACAATAACCATGTTTATATGAAATTCAAAAATCTTTAAAAATTATTGATAAAAAAAGAACGAATCAAGATCAAATGCATAGAAATAAAAATATAAGAGCGAAGACAATATAGGTAAAGAAGGTAAAAATACTTCAAAATTACATTTGCTCCATTATCTTGAACTCATCCCTTCACTTTATCTTCATATAAGCTACGTGAGCCTACCTTCACGTTATTTTCCTATCCCATATCAGTTCTTTCTTTCAACGCCTGATAATTTTAATAGCAATAAAACGATCCATCCCATTTCCTAATGAAAGCATAATTTTTACGTTTTAGTGTCATTATCTGTAATTACTTCAATGAGCTAATACATGTTGCATTAAAGTAGGTTGATCAATTAATTTTTTATGTGTGTGATATTCTGAAATTAGTCTGTTCAACTTCTGTTTCATTTTTATTTTTCTATTTTTTTTTTTTGTTGATTTTTAGGGCCTAACGCCAAGATTTTTTTCCTCCAAAAAGTGATGTCATAAACGTGCGTCCCGAAAATAATACAGACGTATATCATGACCATATAAGGAGGCATAATATTTCAAAAACCTAAACAGCGAAAGTATCTCAAAATAGATCTGGAAAAATGATTTATAAAAACACTGTAAAATAGAACACGAAGTTTATTAAATTGATTTTAAATATCTCTAATTTTGAAAGAGTAGAAGAAAATTACATGAAGCAAAAACAATCTGAAATAAAATTTGGATAGAAAATAATAAAGAATATGCAAATGTTTTGATATCAAGATAAGGAATGTAACAGAACGATGTCAAGATGAAAAAATTGACAAATTTTTCATTTAATAAGATTCTACGGCAAAAATGTATGAATCCAAACAAGATAAATATCTCATCCTCTGGAACTCTTCAAATAAAATGGATATGTCAACATATGGGAACTTGCAGCTATGGCGCAGTGTAACATGCATCCAGGTAGCAATGAGCTAAATCACTGATAAGTTGTTTGTTCGGGATAGTTGCTGCAAGACCATAGATAGCAGCCTGTAAAATTGAAGTTAATTTTCATTTTTTATCTAATTTTAAGGAAGAAATGTAAATAAACATGAAATACATAATTCTTTCCCGAATTCTCAGGATATTTACAACAACGCTTGAAACATGTCTGAAATGGATGAAGAAAGGAAAGAAAACAGTGGGATTCTAAAATCATGCAAAACGTGGGAAATACGAAGAAACTCATTTAAATTCTTACAATATCATCCATAAAATATGGAAAATAGTGGCTGGTTTTTTAAATAAATAAAATAGTTTAGAAACAATTTTCTTGAAAAATACCATGTCCGAATGTTTTCCTTCGTTCGGATCACTCATCAGAATGGAAGCAACTTTTTGTAAATCATCTGTGAACGTTTTCCATGCATTAGCAAATGCTGTATTATAAGTAACACAAATATGTGCTCTGAAACAAAAAGACTTTAGCCAATAAATGATTTAATACATCAAGTTCTTCTTTCATGCGTTCTTGAAATAATATTTTCCTGCAAAAACCAAAGTTATCTTTGATTTTCGTTTCTGATAACTTCCTCATACAGAAATTTCATACTGTTTTTAAAAGAATTTACCCAGCAGGATTTTGGATAGAATTCAAATTCCACCCAAGAGCAGACATACCATCCACAAGGGCGTAAATATTGAAAACATCGCTAGTAAATGCTACAATAGATACATCAGGTGAACCAAGCAGACGAAGACCGCCAATATCCTAAAATAACAAGAAACCACTCTATTTACTTGAGTTGTTTACAGAATCCAAAATTACCGATTTCTAAAAATGAAGATATTTTGGATATCTGAAAATCCGATTGAAATATCGAACAAATGGAAGTTAAATGGAATTTTATGGTCAATTGAAAAGGCATCTGCTTAAAAAAGATGTTTTAGGGATTTCGATCTAGCATAAGAATCATTAATTTATTCCACGAATTATGTACTCCTGACAAATTACCATAATAGCAGAACTAATTCGGCGAGCACATTGAATGATTTCTCTTGTTCGCTGCACATAACCAGAACGTCCAAAACAAAGCAAAGTAGCCCAAGCTAATGATATCGTTAAACCAGAACGACTTCCTGAATATAAAGTGATGAGAGAATGGTACACTTGATAAATAATTTCAACTAATTATTTGCTTAATGAAAGTTCCATGTCAACACCTGCCTGAAAAAGTTAGTTTCAAAACTCATTTTGAGATTTTGTCAATTATAGAAACACCTACACCTATAAAAATTTGTACCTTTATAAAATTGTAAAGGAACAATCTGTTTTGGACACTATGACTTGACAAAAAAGAAATGATACCTGCAAAAGTCGGTGTGGCATATATACCGCCAGTCCATTCTGGAAAGCACATGTACTGATGATGCAAATACTTTGATTCCCGATAAAGTATTACCGAGGATCCTTTTGGGGCATAGCCATACTAAAATCCAATTTATAAAGTTGAAATTTGGGAATAAATGAAACAGATTCCCCCGTTTTCTGAGAGCAAATTAGGATTGCATTTTTGCTTAAGCCAAATAGAAAAACTAAAGAGAAAACAAACTTTGTGTGTGTCACATGATATTGATGTAACGCCAGGCACACGAAAATCAAATGGTGGTAATGGATAGCCACATTCTTCCATAAAAGCTACCAAGAAACCACCCAAACATGCATCAACATGTACAGGAATATCATATCTCTGTCCAAGCTGAAAACAAGATTCCTTTATTTATTTTATTTTATTTTTTTTTTTTTTTAATTTCAAGCTACAAATATGATATAACATTAAGGAGATCGAGAAAAAGGGAAATTTCAAACTTGCAATAACACCAAACAATAAAATACCAAACAATTTTGAAAATACCAAAATACCAAACAATTTTGACTGGACATTCTTAATCATCTAATAACTTTCGCATAATTGAATATACTTGTGCGATTTGTTCAATGTCATCCATTGTACCAGTTGGAAAATTTGGTGCTGATCCAACCAGCTGAAAAATGAGAAGGGATAGATGACTTGTGTAATCAATCTCGAAATATAGGACTTACAAATTCAAAAACTAGGAAAACTTCGGAGACATCCAGTAATGTCTTCCGAGTAAACTTACGACACATGTGTCACTGGATATAGCTCGTTTCATTCTATCTATATCAACTTTTTGATTATTTCCTACAGGTACATGTCGTATTCGCATACCAAACAAATGCGCTGCCTGAAAATATAAGAGATAAAGAGATTTTATAGATAGTTTTCAAGAATAAAATAAATTTTGCAGTTGTAACACCCGATCTTGAATATCAGTAATTCCAAGAAAAATTAACCTTGTCAAATGCTGCATGTGCAGTAACTGGAACTACTATTTCTGGTTCCGATATACCTTTAGCATTTGCATAATTACGGTAAGAAAGCATTGCTAATACAATTGATTCAGTTCCACCAGATGTGACCTATAAAAAGAGCAAGCTATCAAATCTCTTATT
The DNA here is from genome assembly GCA_028564675.1 of Onchocerca lupi. Taxonomy (NCBI): domain Eukaryota; kingdom Metazoa; phylum Nematoda; class Chromadorea; order Rhabditida; family Onchocercidae; genus Onchocerca; species Onchocerca lupi. The sequence goes on along the minus strand of JAOVVO010000167.1, from coordinate 101,813 downwards.
GTTTCAAACTGAAAACTTGAGTTTGAAACTTCAATTCTTGCAGAAATTTAAGTTTTCTTCTCTTGATTTTCTAAAACTTGAATAAACAAGCGTTTACGTGTACCGTTCCGCAACACTCCAATCTTCCATGGAATAAGTTTGCAACAATACGAACAATCTCAGCTTCCATTTTCCGACATCCGGGAAAGATATCAGGATGAAGTGGATTTGAAAATGCATAAATATCAAATATCTATAATAATTCCAACTTTAACAATACAATCTTAACATACAGCAGATTTCTTTTATCGTGAAATCCTATTTTAAAACTGGAGATTTTTGAAATTAGCGATTACTTTTGAAAGTAGATCATTTTGTTTACTGTTTTGATCAGTATATATAGCACCACTCACTTTACCGGCCGCGATGTCTATCTCTGCCATAGCATTATATTCTTCTGAAAGTAATTTCACTAAATTTTTCGATATCGCTGAAAAAATTAATAATGCACAATATAACATTAAAGAAACCTACCTGCTATACTAATGATTTCAGCATTATTCAGACCATTTTCGGGAAGAATCCGAATAAAGAGACCGGTATTATCACATTTGTGGATTTCGTGGAAAATTTTCTGCCGAGCGTCATCCAGCTCTTTTTCAAGCTTTTTTCGTACTGGAGGTAATAAACAAATTACAGAAAATGCTTTGCTGAGGAGTCTGAAATGTAGAAAAATTTATTTGCCTCGTAAAATTCTATCTACAAAACAATCAGAAAATTCTTCCCAAAACTAATAGCAGATTAAACAATTTCAACACTTCAACAAAAATCAAAAAACAAATTTATGAATGGTAAAAGTTTTAAAAAAAATTCTCACATAAATAAAAGTCAGACAGGGAAAAACAAAAGCCACATTTAATTCAACTGCTGGATAATCAAAAATATTAGTGAATTAAACCAAGCCTCGGTTTAGCTAAGCCTAAGTCACTTCATAAGCAAATCATAATGATAAGCCTAAGTCACTTATAAGCAATTCATAAGCAAATCATAGTGCATTTTCAAGCTCACCGTGAATATACTGGCTGTTCCGATGCACGCCAAATGCGTCGAACATGCTGCAAAAGAATGATACTAGCAGCAGTTCCTATGATTAACTTCCACGGTTTTATCTCAAGTAATGTTTGATCTATGGAAACGACGACATTTTTTATTGCTGTTACTCCCTCGTTCAAAACAATTCCACACGACTTATGCATCCTCAAAGAAAATTGTTATATTCCGAAGTGAAGACATACAAATTTTCAGAAACGATACTTATATTGACAACATTCACGGAGAATTCGAAATGTTAATTGTACTAGCCCTTAAATCAGCAACGAATAAATTATACAATTTTCCGAAGCCTCTGGAAATAATAATTTAGTAACAAATATTTCAAGAATTGTTATCATCCACATTTCAACAATTTCGGACTCCGAAAATTCCCAAATTCCCACCTGAAAAAATTATTTATTAGATTCCAATAACGAACATAAAAAGGAAATTAGAGAATAAAATATAACCCACTCAACAGCTAATGTCAATGAAGAAATGTTCATAATTTTAATGATCTCTTCTGCATTATTGGAAAAAGTTAATCAAAACTAGAAAAAAGATGCTCTCACTATTGATAATATTCCTACAAAATGAATGTAGATGTTTGCATCAAAATGCTACGAAAATTTCTGGATTCTGCTTTAGAAATTGCTTCTAATACAACTAATATATATGATATTAAGAATTCAATAATAGTTATTCAAATGTTCATATTAAATTTATCATTACATAAATAAATAATTACCAAAGCAAGCGATCCTAAAGAGAAAAAAGTATTCCTATGATTGTCGGAAATATTCTGAAAATTATAATTAATATAACTAAGGAGTAGTAGAGTCGTAACTTGGACTGATACGCCAGTAAACATATTTGCCACCAAAACACTAAACAAAGGGAAAATTATATTTCCCGCTAGAACGGTAATCATGTTTACCCCAAGAGGAGAAACATGTTTAATAACAAAGGATAAATATGATTCCCGCTGAAATGATAGACATGTTTACCGCCAAAACGCTTAGATCGACAGGAAAACAAGGCGAAGTCAACCAATCATAAGGCGATAAATTGAAGATCCGGTAAGAAGGAGGAGCCCCAAAAAGATATATAAGGATCGGATTTTGGAGAGTGATTCATGGCGAAAGGTTCTCGACAACATTGTCAACTTCTAAATCCACACAGAATGGTAGCGAAGACTTCTACTGCATTCAACAAATCGACAATCTTGGACGAATATTCTTCTCTATTAGCAACAAAAGAAGAATATCTTGCGATCAATTGTTTTGGATATTCTTGAATAATTGTTTGTATTATATGGGGAGACACATTCTTCCATCTATTAATAAAACTTTATTGCTAGAGGATTCGTTTCTGTCACACCAATTTAAAATTCAACTTTCCCAACAAGATCCCCGAAATTGATAAATAGAGGGAGATCAAATGTTAGTCACTAAATATTTAACAAATCTGGTTGGATGAAACCTTAATAAATTTTCTTCGTACCTTTCATTGCTTAGATCAATGAAAATTTGATAAATGATATAAACTGAGTTGATAAACCGAACCAATCATTTAAAAAAGAACAATGTATGACAATTAAAGAAAATATTTTCCACCATTTATTGAAAATCAGAGCAAAAAATAATTATAGTATTGTTTTGAAATTTGGTTCCAAATACCAGCTAAAATAACTTTATGGGAATTAAGAACTAATTCGATGTTTGAAAAAGGTTACAAAGACAATCTAGTTGGAAATGCTGAAAACTTAACTTCTATATGATATTTTGAAATATCTTATGTCAATGTCTCCGAATTATTTACCAAATCAAAATCATTTCACCGAATTTAGCAAAGTTGCAAAAAGGGACAGAAAATGTTTTGTCACCCAATTTCTTTCAACACAAATATTTAAATAATTTGCAAAAAACATCAATGCTATCTTAAAATGTCATGCGCCAAAATTTCTGCTGATGTTAAAGAAATTGTCATGTATTATTTCTATCCAGATATTTCTTTTATAGATTTGTACTGCTTTTTTGGATTTGTGCAATAATGCCAATTTATTTGTTAGGCCAAAAAGACACAAACATTGCAATCAAGGTATAAAAAAAGTGGTACTTGGGCAGTATTCACAACTATGAACATCAAAAAATTTGGAATGAGAACATGGGAAGAAATTTATTGTACATCAAAATTTTCTTCAATAGATTTCTAAATCGAAAATGAAACAAAATTCATCTGCAACAATGAAATTTCGCCTCTAACTTTAACATGGATCTCCATGATTTCATAAAATTCGTTTCAGAAAGTTCCGATTTCCAATGTGATGACCAGAATCATAGAATCGGAGATCACATTCGATTGACAGTGTTCTTTGAACTCTTGAGCAATTTTCAGAAATTTCTTTTTCTCACATCTCAAACAAAGCAGATTCAGTTTGAAAAGAAGTAAATAATGGTGGTAACATAGCATGGTAATGGCAGCGATAGTTTGCACAAAAGCCCGCATGAAAAAAAAATGAGATGGAATTAGAGAATTTAAAATCGTAAATTTCTGTGTCGGGTAAGACAGTATATCTGGGTCACGTCGTTGACCTAGAACAAGTCACTTATATAATTCAATGAAAACTCAGTCAAAAAGGAATATCCCAATCACTACTCATTTTCACTCCAATGCCGCAAAACAACTTCAGCTGATCTCTTCCCCCTTATTTCTTCCTACTTTTCGTCTTCCTTTGACAATTGTAACTCTATTATTCATTCCTATTTTTCCAAGTATTGCTAGGAAATTGCTAAAATTTCAGATTATTATATTTTAATATAATAAGTTTTAAAACCATGAAGTTTTATTTGAATTTAATATCAATCTTCCTTAAAACAAAATTGGGAATTCTCCAGGAAAATCTCAAACTTCAAACTCGATAAATACTCAACTTAAAGAAATTAAATATCAAAATCATAAATTGCATTCCATTTCCAATATAACTACAATACTTTCTACAAGCTCCAGGTGACGTACGATTATTTTCTCTGCTCGAGATTTGTGGTGCTAACCCGGTGTAAAACGAACTGTTATGTCCAAACAATGGTTCGTCAGATTAACAGGTATTTTTTATTGCTTATATATTAAATAAAATTATCTGACAACAACTTTGTCGATTTTTTGCATTTGTAACACTAACATTTCAGCTGTCATCATCGCTTTTTTCGCACATATTGCGGGTTTAGATTCGATGGTAAAAGCTCGACAAATGGTATGTATATAAAATTTATCAAATCTAGCTTCATGAACTAAATTTAATTGACGCAAAAGTAAAACTGAAATAACTTAAGTACGAAGAGATCTAAGGGCAAGGTTATATAACTTCCTGAATATTCATTCTTGTTTATTTTTCAAATATTTTTCACAATGAGCTGAAATAAATGGTAAAGTAATTACCATGTCAGTAAACTGTTTATTCTAATGCTATATATTCCTAAATGTTTTAGTAGAATATCCACAAATAACTAGGTTAGATTTCAAATTGACCAACCATTGAATTCGAATAACAAAAGTGCATAATCAAAACTTTTTTCAAAAATTTCACCAAAGCCATTCCTCAAAATATCTTGATCTGAATTTTATCAAAAAATTTGATTTAAAAATCTTCTAAAATTCAAAAACTTTATCAAATCAATCCTCTCTGAAGCGAAAATTTTTTTTTAAATGTGAGTTATTCGGGCGCACTAATCTGAGCCAAAAATAATAATGAATAGAGCTAGTGCTCTTTGTTAATCAACAAAAAGAAGTTCAAATTATAAAAAAAGCTTGATTCGATTTTGAATCAATTCTCAAAATCCTTCGCGAAGAATAAAAAGAAATGAAAGTACACTTTTGAACAGGTCATATTTAATGATTATACTAAATTTGAAGAAATTAAGACAATTCAATTTTCTTATTTGATTTCCAGCTCATTTCGCCATTTCTTCAAAACTATGGTACTTCCTGGATTGCTGATTCTGAGGGACAACATTATCAATTCCACCTAAGTGAACAATCTTGGAATATAGCTCGAGAATACTGTCTTACTTTAGCTTCCGATCTTGTTGTTATCAAAAGTTTGCAACAGATGGTATATCTTCTTTTATTACTCTTGAAAATTATTCATAAAACTATAATAGAAAAAACAAATTATTAAGAATTATCATACTAACTAGTAATGAGAGGACAAAAGGCTGCCCGAAAAGTCTACAGAAATGTGTGGAAGATGACATAATTAACCATCTTGTAACACTGACCTATTGTGTTTTAAAATAAATGGTCAACTGAAACTTCAGAACTAATCTGACATAAATTTTTTAAAGCCTTTTAAAAGTTGATTTGCACTTCAGAATTGGTTAATATCACACTATCCACCCAGTAATTCAATAATGTCTGAAAGGACTATACAAATTGGACTTGTGCTAATTGATGAAGAAAACAGTACTGAAAAAGAGTGGAAATGGGTGGATAATACATCGCTGAATGCAACCTATTTGTTAGTTATATACTATTTCTATAATTAAAATCGAGATTATTTTAAAGCTAATATATTTGAGCTAAAATCCGAAGTTTAAACTCGAAAACTAAGTATTTAAATTTAGAGAGTGGGAAATGTTGACAGTTAACACTACGGAAAAAGTCCTGAGTTCCACAGAACATGGCCGATGTGCATTACTGAATATTGATAAAAGGATATTAAAAGCTGTACCATGTGACCAAACACCGGATTTCGACTACACAAATCGGTTTATCTGTCAACGAAGTAACGAACAGCATCTTGAAGTTCGTTGTCAACTTCTAATTTGAAGCAATTACGCTCTGATCGTTTTGATTAGGCAACTGCATCACAAATTCCCTTACAATTTATAAGATTTAATGAAATTACCATCATTTTCTGAAGTTCAGCGCACCACAAAAAGAAAGAAATAAACTATGAAGTTCTTAGTAGGAATAACCTTCAACTCTGTACTCTTCCACTTCCCTAGTTAATTGAGAAAATTCCTATCCTATCAAAGCATTTGGCATTCTTTTTAAATTCCGAACTAATGCCCTTACTGGCAGAACAACAAAGTGTAATATATTACTTAAAAGAAAAAAAGACTTTCGTATAAATATTTGGAAAGAATTGATTCGGGTCGTTTCAAATGATAGGGACATAATATGAAATGATTGATCACATCTTTTGACAACTTATTTTCTGAAAAATTGACATTAGTGGTCTAAAAGAAATCCCACAAATATTCTAGCACGAAAAGAAAAACAACCCATTTTATGAATTTTTTGCGCAATTGATAAATAAGCTACGAAAGGATGAAGCAGTAAAACTGGAACCACGAATGATACAGCTACAAGGAGTGAAAACCGAAATTGCTCATGTTCAAAGAAAAACGGAAGTAAGTGAATTTACTTTCCATTAATATACTCGGTTTGGTACTTGTACAGTTCCCTATACTTTATAGTGAGTAGAAATATGAACTTTCTTGACTATCGAATGCATATCATAACATATTGAAAAATGACACTTATCCCAACTAAAAAATGATGCTTATCCTAGCTTATGTTATTCATTATCAATCAGCAGTTGAAATTTGGGCAAAATTATGCAAAAAGAAACTTCAGATGGGGAGAAATAGTTACCCAAAGAATTTCTCAGCAAAATCTGAATTTTTCCTAACATTTCTTCCAAGGATAAAATTTTTGAAATGTAATCACGGTGAAACTCTGAAAAATAATTTTCAGAAAAATTTGAATTCTTAATTTGCTACAGGATTTTTTATCACCTATTAATGAAAAGGAAGAAAATATTACTAATGAGAACAAAGAAGATCGCCTTTCGAAGTTCCAAAACATTACTACAAAAAGAACTTTAACAACTGCTAATTCGGATGCCGAAGGAACTGACGAAATAGATTACACTATCAAACAAAAGAGAAAAGATGAAAATGCAAAAAATAAAATTGCTAACGAAAATAAACATGGGAATCAAGCAAAAAATTTTATCGCAAAAGGAAAATTGGTAGTGCGTAAAGAAATGCAGCAGGAAAATACTGGGAAAGACGAAGATGTGCCCCTGGTTGATAGAACAGAAATCGGTTTCAAACGCAATGTTACAATTTCAAGTAACTCAGTAAATCTATCAAAGCATTCCCAGCAATCGAATAAGATTTGTGATAAAAATGACAAACAAAAAGATTCACGAACATGGTATGAACAATTCGGTGATATCTTTCGAAATCTAAATTTATTTCTTAAGCAAGAAAAAAGTTCGGACTTGCGCGCACTGCTAGATAATAACGATACTAGCAAAACTCTAATAGAACGCCTCAAAGAGGCACTATATGCCAAAAATAATACAGAAATTGATATAACCGAAAAAAAAAAGATATTGCAGAATGAGATCGATGATCAACAGCAATTCGATGATAGTTTCCCAGAAGAACATGATGTTGGCAACATACTTGTTCGTGAAATTGTTGGTAATATTAACAACATTTTCCTACACAAAAAACATACTGCAATTGCATTCCAAAAAGCTGAAGGAGGATCTGCTGTTACAGGTCGCATTTATGATACGATGAAACCCGATGAAGCAAAAATGTATGGAAAAATAAAAGCGGGACGGTCGGAAGTTAATGATAATGGAATTTATGGCCAATTTAAGAAAAAATTGAAAAGTATGCTTACTCGATGCTTACGAAATCTATTTAATCTTGATAGCAATGCAACAAATAAGTCAAGCAAAATAAGGGAAGATATAATGTCAAAAACAAATGAGGAGCAAATAAATCGAAATGAAACCTCAATTCACTATGATCCAGTAAATGAGCAAAAACCTGGATCACCGTTATTGTTGTCTGCTAATCAAATGAGTAAAGTAACAGAAGAGATTACCGATATATTACATACTTCTATCAACAATGTCAAACAAATGACTGAATCAAATGACGAACCTGAAACTGCACTTGAATTACCAGATTGTAACACTACGTTGCTCAAGGAACGTAAAGTGGATGGAAATAAAATCAACATAAAAACAAATGTCGAAAAAGCTATATCCAGTATGAAACAAAACCTAGAAAGTGCCAGTGAAGAAATTAAACGTCTTTTCTCACATTCGTGGGAACGGCTATAAGGGTTTCATTCTTAAGAAATACTGTGATAGTTTTTGTTTAATTTTCTCGACAACTTAATGCCAATTCAACAATCTCCAAGAGTAAACTGGACAATTTCGGCCAGACTGGACCATTCCGGTCAAAATAAAATCAAAGTGATCTGTACTGTATATTTTGATAAATAATAAATTAGTTTTGTTCATTTTCAAATAGACAAAATCAACACTACCGATTTCCATTAGAATTCCATCAGAAATACAGATCTCCATCTGGATTACGTAACAATGTGGATGATAAGCAACATCAATTTTGAATTCATTTATATAAGAGCATGTCACTGCATCAAATTTTTACAAAATGCCCAACATAACGAGACTTTCGAGAACATTAATAACATAAATCTCATTTGATTTCTAATAAAACATGATTCTTGAATCTAAAAGTGGAAGACATGAAAGCACCAATTAAGTGTATGAGATTAAAGAATTTGAAACTGAAGAAATTTAGCTTGAAAGAAAACAAGTTCTTGAAATCTCATATAAGCAAAACTATCTTGAAAGAATCTATCACCAAAAAGGCTTCAAAATTTCCCATAGACAATATTCCAAAATTCATTCCACTTTACTTATCATACTAACTTAAATGAAATGACTGTCTCAAAAAATCCAAAAATTACATCAACAGATAGTATAATATATTAACACAAAATGAATGTTTCTTCAAAAACAATACCTGACAACATACTGCAATAAGATCAGACATGAAAAGTGCGACATAAATTTTTGTCGAAAAAATTGATATGAATTGAAATTAAAAATTAATAAAAAATATTCTAAAGCAACATATTTTTTAAAAAATTATTCACATCATATATATATAAAATTTCTATTAGGAAAATTGAAATTATTTTCTTGTCGCAGTCTCAATTGACCTATAATGTCAAACTCCTAAAATCTTTGCTGTAAATAGTCTGGAAAAAAATTTTTCACTCTTTATATTGACAAAACAACAGAGCCGCACTGAAATTGATTTTTTTCAATCATAAATGAAATGTCAAAATTTGGGATTTGCGCCAGCATGAACAGCAAAAATGAAGAAAAAAAATCAAATCTTTCCGAATCCAAACTATCGTAAATGTTCTATATATTATGATGAGAAGCTTCCACCGGAAACGAAAGGGTACTGAGATGCTGAGGAAGCAGAAGCGATATTTTTGTACGTCGAGGAGGTAATGGAGGTGGCAGAATCTGAGCATCAGTTGATCTGAAGTAGACAAGTTTTATTGAATTACTTTATCCAACATGTTCTATATAGTCAGAGAGAAGGCAGCTGTTCTATTTAGTATCCTGGTCATCGTTCTGTGATGAAAAAGTATCTCGTATCCTGGAGAGCATACTAAAATATTAAGTAAGATCTTCTTGATCAACAGTATGTAGAAGCAGTAATCAGGTGCAAAACAAAAACATAAAAATATACTTTTTTTTTTTTTTTTTTTTTTTTTTTTTTTTTTTTTTTTTTTGCATTCCGAGATATCTAACCAATAAAATTGCATAAAAAATTAAAGAAAAGCAAAACTTATAAAAAACTTACCTCTCCACTGACTTTACCGATTTAATAGTTGCATCATCCTCTGTCATTTGCAAGGACGACGAAGAGATTGATTTCAGTGGATGCTCAAAACGTGAAAAATCAAGTGTCGATCGAGAAGTGGAACTATTTTCATTAGAATTGTAGTCAAAGCTACGATCAGATGAAGATGAAATTCGTTTGGCAATTCTGAACAATATATGTTATACACATGAGATATTAATCAACCACCAAATTAACATATAGAACTTTAATTTCTGATAAAAATTACAATTTATAATAAAATATTGACTTGTTTATAAAGAATAAAAAAGTCGCTCACCCATTCTCGAAAGCACTTTTCAAATCTGATTTCAGGCCACTTGATTTCCTTGGAGTTGTTCTTCCACTTTTTGTAGCTCCACCACCTCTTTTAAATACACTCATGACAGAGGGAGTGCTGCAATGTTAAATAAACAGAAAAAAAAATGAAAAGAAAATTATCATTGCAGTAAAGGAAACCAGTAAAAATTCTTCTGAATGATGAGAAATTTACCTTGAAGTTTCAAAACTGCTTGCTCTTCGCTCATCTCCTTTTTGTTGCGAAAGATGAATGGAGCAACCCGGCGGCAACTGTGAGGCCTGAATTAAGGATAAGTAGGAATGTATTGCAACAAACATCAAATAGTTTCTACTTTCAGAAAAACGCCAGATAAGAAAGTACGTCATACAAAATCGAGCAAATCTTCTGCTCTATGCTATCTGCATTTATACTTTCTTATCTAATCCACTATAGAGATATTCTCAAATAATAACATTATTCAATCAAGAAAGATACGTTTTACAAAATTTCACAACACTGGCTGATTCTTACCACTTTCCCAAACTGTTTTTCAATATTTGCTTTATATTCGTAAAAAGAAGCTACAAGGGACTCATGAAACTGAATATTCACTTGATGGTCCCGGGATGCATGCGCATATAAGCAAAACTCCAAAATTGGCACCTGAAAGCTGATAACATTAAAGTTGACTACTGTAGGAGCAAAAAATCTTAAAAATTGTAAAAAAATCAAGAATTAACCTGATTTCTGATTAAAATTCTCAGATGACGCACAAGCTCATGTTCTTCTGGTGTCAGAATTGAAGCACATCGATCAGAGAAAAATATCTGAAGCAAGAATATAACTACCAGTCATACAAAAATTCATATTTGAACTTAAGGATTTAAAAAATCCGGAAATGAACAGTTGGGACATTCAAATCAAACTTTGTAGTTTCTGATTCCTCCTTGTACAAACGCCTGTACAATGCCTCGAATTTTGCCTCCCAATGGAACAACTGATTCTAACGGTGTAGAAAGGACAACATGTGCCATTTCTTCCATTTCTTCATTGTTTTTCTGCATCGTTGTCACAGCTTCCATCAATGGAGAACACTCAATCTACGAAAAAAAAAAAAAAAATGGAGTCATCCATCTATAAAAGCGTGATGATCTATCATAATGACCATTAATAGTGACTTGAATTTAACGTACTGGATCAGAAAAAGTAGTAATTTGTGACCAATGTAAAATGTTAGGCAGTTGTTCTTCAACAGAAACTGAACGTCGAATTACCCATGATCGCATGATTTCACTATCTTCCAGTTCTGTCCATTTTGTTCCTTTTCGAATTTCGCCTTTGCAAAATTCGAAATTTCGCACCTTAAAATTTTATTTCGTGGGATAGTTTAGCTTTCAACGAACTAATCTGATAGATCAGACGCCAACAATTTAATCGCATTGCATGCGATGCTAATGTACATAAATCATAAACAAAAGGATCTTCAAAGGATTTTTGAATATCTGAGTTATGTTAAAACTACTATTTAAATTACTGTGACATTGATAGTCAGTATTCATCATAAATTCACTTTTTTTTTTTTTTTGGTAAAAAAATAAATACCCTGTTATTTTTGAAATACCATCGAATCAGACGATTGCTACATTTCTTTTCCCAACAGCTTTCAAAAAGCGGTTTCACGGGAAAAATTTGCAAAAATTTGTTATCATGCTTCGAAAGATGCGAACACTCATCCATCGTATTAATTAACTGGGCACCAGGAAAAGTTGACAGCATTCGATGGCGAAAACTGACAATGGCCTAAACATAAGTGATTTATCAATGAAAAAGTTCTTCAGCAACCCGAGATTTAATAAACCGAAAATTAAAATACAGAGAGAATAAGCCAAAAATTAACTTCGCATTCATTTCCACGGTAGATGAACTGTCGATTGTTCAAATAGCTAGGAAAACTGAGACCATAAAATCCAACGAAGAAATACGTACATGCAACTCGTCCTTGTGTACTCACTTTGTGATATAGTTCAGCAAGGCGCTGCTGAAAAATTAACTTAGAATAATGTTCAACTTTACAGAAATGCAAAACTCAAGAAAAAAAGATGGAAAAAAGAAAATACAGAAAACTTAAATAACTATAAAAGGTTGAAATTATTGACCGAATACACCAGTATAAAAAACACTTACTAGAAGGCTTGGTAATTTTTCGTACTCATAATTTTTTTCATACTGAAATGTCAGTTCTTTCAAAATACCAATAGATTCTTCCCACAATTCTTTTTCATCGAAAAGATTAGCCGCTTCATTATAAAGTGCTTCTTTGAGCTGACGCTGCGTACCACACTGCCGATTTAAATGTGCATCCAGAATAGCAGTCGGTAACTCACAGTCCGCCCACTAAATTTGGAGTTTATAAGAAAGAAAAGAAATCAAGATGTGCTACTCTACATCTTAATCTGGATTGTATTTTCTTTCAAATTTGAAAAGAATCAGAACACCAGCGTTCAATGAGACACTGTGTCCAAATAAACACAGTTCAATCAGCCTAAATCGTTATTTTTTGAATTTTCTTTGATAAAAGCATGTCCTTGCTAATATACAATGGAAAAAAGTGGAATTTTCGAAAAACTTACCGACAATGTTTCAGCGTGCTTCAGAAGTGTGAAGGCTGCTTCAATTTTATTGTTGCTGAGCATGTGAAGATCATAGAGCTTATAAACATAATTGATGTAAAGGTCAGCTTGACCAATAAGTTTATAAAATTTCTGAAATTTCAAAAGATGAAGCATTAAAGAAATAGGTTCTTCTAAATCTACTTGTCAAATTGCAGAATTTCCAGATCACATGAAAAAGGTTTATGAAAACTTTGATTCAAAAAAAAAAAAAAAAAAAAAAAAAACTAACTAACCAACAATTCAACAGTTCGACCCATTCCGTTTTCTATACAGTAACCATTTGTTCGTACTTCACGATATTCAAAAAGATGTTGAAGAAGAGTATCAACTAAAGTCACAAATTTGCAACCTTCTATAATAAGATCGTTATCCGAACGACACCTGAAAACTTGAGATGACTTCAATACCTTTAATAATTTCAACAAAAATTTCCTCGGGAACTAAAAAACGACACTTACATATTCATCATGATATTATGCAATTGCTTCTTGAATTCTTCTCCACCACAGTCCTCATCAACCAGACAATCCAGTTGCACTATAGTTTCGTTTGCAAACTTGAATGTGATACTTCAGTGGGACAATAAATAGTTAAAATAAAGAAAATAAATAACAAAACTAAAAGATTAATCAGAGAAAAAATCAGAAACACTCTACTTTGGAAAAATTGCGTAATGGTGATAAATGAAATTCACACTGAAGCATATCGAAAAATATGGGTATAACAGTTTCACGTACAACATCGTCATCAACCAGGGCCACTCGAAGATAAGAACCAATCATAGATGGCACAAACAGGATCTTTTGGGCCACTGCAAAAGTATGAAAGAGTATTCTCCATTTAAAATTATATTAAATTTTATTCATATATAGAAGTGTTTAGATCGATAAGCCTAACTTGATAGTCTGAACCACATAGAGCGCAAGTCTGCAACTGCTATCCTTCTCAAATCTGGTTGGGATGATAGAAGTCGTGACCGCCGTTCACTAATTGTTGGTGAGCCTAGTTGGAGAGCTTTTTGTGTGCAAAGAGCGACCATTGTCAACATATACTCTCGCCAAAGCTAAATGACAAACACCAAGAATCTGACAAGTGTAAAAAACCAAACACAAAGGTAAGAAATTACAAATAAATTACGTATATGCAGATAATGATGAAAGTTAAACAAACTTCAGCATTGAACTGATCGTCATGAAAGTGCTCAACGATTGTCGACATAATAAATTTCATTGTTTTCAAAATCATTCTGAGAATAAAAAATGAAATAAAATGTAGTCATCCATGATAGTATTCAAAAACATGAAGACCCCAGCGAAAGAATAATAAAATTTATCGATTTATATCGCTTCATCCCATTTTTTGCTGGCCCTTAATACTGACTGCCCTGAATGTCGCTGAGGCAATACTTTTTAGAAGCCAAAAAAGTATTGAAGAATCTTGAAATTCGACAAAACAATGCATCGATTTTATTATTTCTCGTTAGGCTTATGCTAAGGAATAGCAGAAACCACTGAACAAACTTTGTATCCTGAAATCTTCTACGCAAACAAGAATCTCACCTATCTTGCAACAGTATCATCTGGAACCAAGAACATGGGAATGGTGAGTTGTTGATGAGATCACGAAACAAATGAACAAGTTCCATCAATAAATCATGTTTATCAATACGGGTAGCATGACTTTCCAGATATATTTTGTACATTTGTGCCGACAATTTGCTGAGAACTGTAATCGTAAGGGCACAGAAAACAGACTGAAATAATGTTATTCTTTGGAGCAAGTATATAAAAATGAGAAATATTAAAACTCACAAGAAATCTCCCAATTTCAGAAATCTTGATTAGATTTTGAAAATAAGATAAAGTTGAAAAAAAAAATTATTTAGCAAACATACAGCAGAATATTTTGCATTTATCAAAAAGATTGTCGTTTGAACTATGGTACGAAATGATTTCCATACAATAAGATAAAGTTCTTCCTCGGTTCCTTGCTCATGAACAGGATCCTTAAACAGATCACGTATTGGTGAATAATCCAAAACGAATAAAACTATAGAACTTTTTCTTTTTACACAAATAGTACGCATTAAAAGTAATTTTTCAATTTGAAATGAATTTAATGAACCATGGAACAAAAGAGGCGCTCAATGATATAAAACATTATATCGGCACTTGCTGAAATACATTCCTCCATTTTGGACTGATCACATACAATATCTTGCAAATGAACGAAGTCAAAAGTCTCGAGTTCTTCCACAACTTTTTCAATGATCTGAAAAGTAACACAATGTCATGGCAAATAAATAAATTATGCCCTGTAAAAAAGGAAGATGACATATTTTATGTGCATGTATTTACACTCGAACAATTTCGAGAATAATTTTAAGATAAAGAAAATTGCTTAACAAAGAAAGGGAACTTGAAAGATAAAATTGATGACAATCAAAATCCGGTGTTACAAACTAAATATATATAATGTCACGGCTATAAGAATCAAGAAGTCATAATCTGCAGCTAAATAATTTCTATTTTGAGCGATGTACTTAACAAATATTACAACGAAAATTTATGTATTAAATGCCATCAATAAGTTCAAAATTAAATTTATTACTCTGTGATTCAATGATCCAGTACTGCTAACATTGAGCTAAACAAAACAGTTATCAATGATTAATGAATTTGCTATGGCCAAGAATAATGTTATGATTTTGCAATACTGTTTAAAATCTATTCTTCATTAAGCCAATGAATAATATAAAAGCTCCACTTTTTCATATCTACTTTAGCAGTTAAAAAGAAAAACAGAATCCACATATGCCATACAAAAGAATCATGTTTTCTTCAACCAGTCAAGGACGTCAAATTACAAGAATGCAGAACAAAGAAACTATGATACTGAAAAGAATTGATTAGTGACCTTCGGCAACAGCTTCTTCCGGTTTTCTTCCTGGATGAAGTGCTCCGTCTGCACTATATTTTTAAGGAAATTCAAACGGCACCTTGAACTTATATTTTCACCAAGATTATCCATTAACCGTACTAAGAAATTCCTTAAATTAACAATATTATATTAACGAAATGCCTACCTCCACTGAATCTTTCAACCGTTCATTAAACCTCAGATAGAGTTATCATTACAAATTATCAAGGAAAGTTCGGAATTTCGGCACGTTTAAAACAAGTCTATTGAAAATATGCATCTGAGATGATAATATGACTGATACCATTTTTTGAGCAATAATTACAAAACAAAAATCTCGTGTACAATAAAGAAAATTTTTCTCTAATACATCTATTTATCATCAATTCAAAACCATACGTCAGATCAACGCTGTTGTAAACGTCGTAATAGGTAAGATGTGGAATGATTGCTGGTATATGTTTCAATGCCATATTTTGACAAGTCATACGTACTCGCTTATTTTGCATAAATACGACAAATGCTTCCAGTAGTTCATTGATCAAAATTTGGAAATTATTTGAAGCTATACCAAGTCTACAAATTTGAATTTACTTAAATCCCCAAAGGAACCTTAACACCTGAAGATGATATTTTGTCTAGATTTCCCCATATTTTTTGTGAATATATTCTTTTTTCTAAAACTGAGAAATTACCTGTTACTGCATAATTTTGATCTAACGACCAATTTAATAAGGGTGCCAAGACTTTTCATTGTATTTAATGATCTTTCGTGCGTATCTTCTGCATTTTCAATTCTTTTACGAAGAACTGGTAACAATTTTCTGAAAATTTCCATCACATTTCATTTTATATTCTGATTTGCTTCAACACATTTTATTGAAAAATATTGGCAACTACCAAGCTCACCAAAACCGCCGCTGTAAAAACAGACAATAATGTTTGTCGAATCAGTATATGTTTCAATTCTTACCTAATTAAAATCAACATTGCAAACAATAATAATAATAATAATAAATATTTAACAAATACTTCACGTTTTTGTTAATTTAAATTTTATTGATAGTTTATAACATACAAAAATGCTACAGTTGAATGAAAATTCTCCACATATTTATCAAGTACTGGTCGGAAATTCTTATAGCGCTCCTCATTTACCAGTTGTATTAAAGTGATCTTAAAAATATATACTAATTGATAAAATCTTTAAAAAAAATACTCAAATGCTCGATGAAAAAACTAGAAACAATATTAGGGAAATACTGAAAAAGAAAAAATAAAATTTTAGAAATAAACTTCATGAAATTATGCAGAAAGCTATCATCAGGAGCTGAAATATAACAATTTACCAAATTATCAAAAATTAAACTGTCGTATTCTGGATAATGATCTAAAATTTCGAAAAGAGCGTCGCAAAAGTTCGGAATGAACTTCACCAACTCTTCACCAACTGCTAGAAATTTTGGTTTTGAAATTTCTTCCAATCTTTCTTTTAAGTTGCTTCTGGAAAAGGAACTATAACAAATACTCCCCATATATAGTGTTAAAAGTATTTTCATTTCTAATTCGAAATTTAATGCCATAAAAAATATGAATACAAGGACCTACAAAACTACGAAATCACTTTTTTCTTTTTTTTTTTTAACTCAGAAGGAAATCGCACACACCTATTTTGTTTCCATCTGAGTATATCCAAGAGACTCTTGTTATGAGTTAGTGTTGTCGAGCAAGTTACTGTTTCAATGGTTAGAAAATTTTTTTCGCCATAAATAAAGGTTGCTGTTTGAGGCCTCAACTGAGATTGAGAAGCCTTAAGCTCCCCTCGCGTGGCAGGCAAGCGAGTATAACTAGTATCATTATCATCAAAACGTCCCGTCTCAATCTAAATTTTCTAAAAAATGAAGTTGAAATAAATTTTAATATGGAGTATGGAAAATATTAATGAAACTTTCGTTTAAAGGGTAGGAGTTTTGATTTATATAAATATACATTGTAAACTAACCTTATAAACTAATAATTCATGCAAACCATCCCTGATCAAAGTTGCACCTTCCATAATGCGCGCAAATGCTAATGCAAAAGGTCCTTTTTCTTGTTTTGTTTTATCAAAAGCTTTTTTATGATGAAAAGTTATTCTAAGATGAATATTCTGGTCGATATTCTCCGGAATCTGTACCTACGACGAACAGAAGTGAGAAAATGATGCATTTTTTTAGGAAGACAATCTAACTGTCAAAACTGGTTTTTATAAATTTAATTTTAGAACTATGAGCAAGAAACCAAGTTTTTTTCGGACTATGTTTAAAAAATATTTACAAAATTGTAACAATGGCATACTTTGATAGCTTCATTCCATTTCGGTTTATCATCATGATAAAAAACCAGACTTTGATATGTTGTTCTACAGCGTATTCCATCTGCAGTGATCATAACGATGCTCTAAACAATAAAAAAATTACACCTTAATGATGAGAAGAAATTTCAAGAAGATTTATTACAGATTTCAAGTAATGCAAATCAGTCATGAATGTTTGAAAATTACATTTTCAACTATTCCGTTCGTATCAACAACTGTTACTCGTACTTCAATATTTTTGTCCGATCCTTTACCACCATGCAAATCACCTTGCAGTAATGTAACATACAAATCATTTCGAATGTCATCTGCAATACATTCAATTTTTTGATATTCCGATACTCCAAAATTATATTTCAGTACATTTCAGTGGACAGAAGTGTTTAAATTCAGATAATCGGAAAGTTAAAAAATGTTAAGAAAATCTAGTCTTACAATATTAATTCGAAAAACTATGTGACGAAACTGTTTACCTGCCGAAATAATATCTGCAAACGATAATCTTCTCAATTCGAATGGCGGATTACTTGAAAAAATCTGAGGGTGCATCTTTTTTATTTGGATTAGCGAACCAAGAAGGACTTCTGTTGAGATCATTAGCTGTGCTCGCCCAAACGCTAAAATTCAATGAAATAACTGGAAAATCATTGATTTTATGCAAGCTAATTCACGAAATCTAAGTAGTTCCAAGCAGCTCTTAATCTAAACTTGAGTCTGCATTGAAAAAACTAACTGAAAATATGTTCATTACCGGAAAGTTCTCCATTCACTGTTTTCAAGGAATTGTTTGTCCTCGCAGTGCTTGCTCGAGCTATCAGCTGTTCCAAACTATCATCACTGTAAAATCATTTCAAAATGCTATAAACACCGAAATAAATCTAATTTCCATAAAAATACAGGCACATCTCAGTTTCAACATTAAGTCTATGATTACAGCAACAGGATAAAATTTTGCTTGGCTTATTACCGATTTAAAGAAATGATATGTTCAGTAGCACTATGCGAATTGCCTATAACATTTGACAGATCCAGTACTGCAGCAGCATATGGTTGTCGGGGCCAAAGTTGAGGTGGACCGAGGTCAGCGTGTTTCTTCAAAGTTGAGGAAATCTGTTCAATTGGAGCAATTCGTGCAACTCTAATACATAGCAGAAGGCGATGGGCTTCCATTGACAATAAAGAGGAAGGATATTCTTTTGAACCGAGATCCTATAATTAAAAATTTTAAATATTATCTGCATATAGAAATAGACCACCGACAAACTGACCTAACGGAAACTTTTCGTCCCATTCTTATTATATATGATATTATATAATTATCTATGAAATCCAACACACAAAACTATATCTGAATTTCATAATATCTTTATTGGACAATCGTAAACATTAACAAAAAAAATTAAGGTCAGACAAGTATCAAAACTTACATTGAACAAGACTTTACTACTGCAATTCGTCAAATTACCCGTGGAGAAACTCCAGTAAAATACGAAGTTTTCGCTGCAATATTCAGTAAATTACAAAGAACAAAATTTTTTATATGTCTTTGAAAAATTAATTAGAAAATAAAATCTCATGATAACATACGATATAAACTTCTTTTCAGAAGTATCATATAAGGATAATGTGAATTCGCACTCCGCTTTCGAGTCAACCGTTGCGGAAAGAGCATGAACCAGCAGAGAAAAAGCAGTTACTCCAGGCACATCATTAGGTTTCTGAACCATAAAAATAGAAACTACGATTCACTTGGTTCCATCAACTAAGAATTGAAATTTGTAAAAATATTTCCAAAATTAAATCTGAAAAAAAAAAAAAAGAATTATCTTGCATGATAAGTGATGAGAGTTATTTTTTAATCCGCATGCATTAAAACGTACAGAATCATTCAGAATTCTACTGGCAGCATCTACATGAGCACGGTATACCTGTACCACAGATGTTGTATCGCTATCCATTTTTTTGCCCAGATCATCTCTGATAAGCATGTCAAGACCCAGCCATCTATAACAACAAAAAATGTTGGCAATAATTTAAAAAAAAACTGGGCCGTCGACCAAAAAACTGAAACGTATTCTTGGAAATCAGTATTACAAAAAATAAGAACTTACTGATTGCCCAGATCGATTTTCCTAGCTAATTCTGATCTCATTTCCCTCAGTTCTTCAATGGGAACATTACCCGAAAGTATTTTTTTGCGCATTACCATTAGATCTTCCATGTACACTAGCACTTCATCTTGACATTCCATCCTTGCCTGATGATAATAAGTATTCTGAAATTTGCGAACATTCTACAAATCTCAAACAGTCATGAGAACTTGATATGATATGAATTAATTGACTTAAATGGTTTCGTTCCATTAAATGCTCTATCAGCATTTAAAATTATATATTGTTCAACAAATGACGGTTTAACCAACCAGATATGGTTCGATTATCATAAGATTCAGAAATGAACTACACCTTAACTGTATGCCACCATTCCTTAAGAATATCGGTTAGCTCTTCAATGATCTCAACTGCTTCATTCGATATAGATGGTATCGATTCATTAAATGATATTACTGCGTTATTCGGAAATATTCCAAATCTGTCCCCATTGTCCAGACTGCTACCGTAGGACCAATCTATAATTCGACAATATAATTTGTAAAAAACAATAGAGATTATTCTGTAACAAAAAAGTTTTGCTCTTTTATGTAAAAACAATTCTAAGAATAGGCATATTTATTTAAAAATGAGAATATTTATTTTAAAAATAATCCCAAATAACTACAAATTCGACTACTGAATTTTTAAATCAAAATGTATTCATGAAAAAATGATCGCTACATAAATTTCTCATATGCCTCTTACACCTATTATAAGTAAGACTATTTTGTAATTATTACTACTACTCCTCCATTGTGGTGATGGAAAAATTAAAAACCGAAACAAGTCTTAGATGTACACAAAAAAGGCAATAACAAGAAAAACCAACATTATCTAGCAACAATTCAAACCGTATTTTCCTACCTGTTTCATCTAATATTGCAGTAACCCATTTAAACAATATTAAAAGAGAGCTCACCATCACAACTGCATGAAACAGTTACTTTTTCGCCAATATACAACGGAAGAAACGGATAAATTAGAGGGGAGGGACCATTCCATGAAAAGTTACATCGCGCTGAAAAGGAATCATATGAAGGAAATTTTGAAATATAAAGTGCAGAGTTCTCCTGCTAATATTTAAAATCCTCTACCTCGCATACTCCTTTAATAATATCTGTATCACGGAACAATTTCACTTTTAAAAACTAAAATTCCAAGACTTTTAATGAAACATTCAAAATTCCCATAATTTTCAATGCTTCCAATAACTAACCAATTTTCTTTTCCAGCATAGCAATCTACGGACACTCTGAATCACTTTGTAGTAATAATACCAATAATCTTCTCTACCGACATTTTAAAGCCGAAAAAAAAAAAAGGTTCACTACCAAAAGTTGACATTACGATGTGACTCACACTTAATAAAGACTTTATGCTTCAGCTTTCGAGACTCGACTGTACAAGTCCTTGAGATTTATTACTTGAGTTTCCAATTCTCTGGATTTTACTTTGTAGCTTTTCTTGAAATTCTCATACCACTGCCATGTTATGTTCTCAACGGTATCATTTTATTAGATTTAATTAATATTGTTTTAATGTACATTTTTAAATTGCCCTTTCTCCAATTAAGGAATAATGGGAAAATGGTAATATAAACTGGAGAAAGAGCCAGCCAGGAAAATCCATAAGAGTGCGCATTGTACTAAATCTAAGAAAAGATGAAAAGCATAATTCTCATCTTTCCTAATTTCGTTTTCTTGCAAACTTCATCTTTAGAAATTGCTTTAAGGAATGACAAAGAGAAAGAATCGAGCATTTTCACAGACCAACTGATCCATAATAAGCAGAACTACGACCATACGAAGAAAACTATTTAGACAATACGTAAACAATACATGCGGTTTGCTTCGAACACTACTAAAAAGCAAAGGTTCCTTGCAGGTTTCGTCGTTCTCTGTTGCAGCTCTTGATTTCTGATAGAAGTGTTTCGACTTCAGATCACTTGGCAGCGAAGCGTTTAGAAGTTGCAGCAAGTGAATTGAGAAGGGAATTGCTCTGAACCTGTTGACAGCCATGGCAAAAGATTTGATGATTCAAAGCTGTAAATTACTTCGGGACGGAAACAAATACTTTTTTTGTGTATTAGCAATAGAGAATTAAAATAACGTTGTAATTGTCAGGCACTGAATAATGTCGAGAAGAATAACTCTGATAATTTGCTGAAATCAATAACAGGACACTTCTTTGATGTTAGTGCTCACTTTCTGATATTGCCAGAATCATCCAATTGTAGAGCAGTGAATTTGAGCTACGACTAAGTTGCATCGAATTTGATCGTTGAATACATCCATCAGTTAGACTTTTGATGATTCTTTCACGGGAACCGTATGATTGATAATTGTTTTAATTGTTTCTTGCAAACACCAAGAACAACTAATGAAAGGAGGAAATTAAAGTGGTAAACCTGGACAACGGAAATCCATGGTTAAAGGACAACCGTGTTATGGTGCCAAGATATCGTTGCGAATGATATTGGGTTGGCGTTTCGCAAAAGAATGGATCAAAACTTCAACTCCCAAAGTAGCAATCGTCAAGGAATTCCGGATATAATAAGCAAGATTGGAGGATCTTATGATAAAACTACCGTACGAAAACTCCACGTATGTGTAAGACAGTTACAGTCGCTTCGGTTGAATTGAAATGAAGCCCATTTTATCGCAGTTATTTACTTTAAATAGCACTATATATAATCAGGTCAATCTGCATGACACATCATTGCTAGATGCTGGATTCGATATCATTGTTAAGGAGTTTCGTTTTTTTTTTTTTTTTTCCCTTTGCATGCTATGATTAATCTTTGGACCGGTCACGAAGAGATTGTTTCTTGGAGGAAAATTTATGATTTTATATCTACCTTTTCGTAGCTCTTGCCTTGTCACATTAACTATTTTCGGTCTTATGATTACGCAGCAAAGACTTGCAATGGAGTGAGCAAGTTTCATTTTCAGTCTCGGCTGTTATTTTCAGATCAGGAAGAAGTTTATAATCAATCTTCCGGAAATAAGGACTTCAAGTGACGCGAACGTCTTTTTTGTTCTCTCTTTCTCCAATCTGGAACAGGAATAGTGCAGGAATGTAAATGTATAACAAAACTCATCATAGTTTTAATTGAAAGACACAAAAAAGTTGAGAAGGCGAAATACTAAATCGAACGAACTTTTATCTTCGTACAATACAAAAGGTAAAATAATCAGTACATAAAGACAGTATGATCCACATTAAACTGCTTTTCTCCTTCATTGTTCCGTTTGTTTGACGAAGTTCCGTAAACCAATAAGCATGGAATCAGCAAAAGTATCAGTGCAGTTGTGACAAAATAGAATGACAAACTGAGCCTGGAAGCAAACCTGCTCGAAATGAACACAACTGATAAATAAAACTTATCTGGTGAGCTGAAATGTGTTAGACCACTTCTCATGATCAGGAAAGCAACAGCGAAGCCATGTGTGAGACTAATGGAAAATATCAATGAAGGAAGGAAAGAGTGGTTATTAAACAGTGTTTAGAATTGAAGCAAACAATGACCTTGTACGATTCTCCGTCGAAAATCCACTATTGATGTGTTCACTTAGTAAAACATTATTTTGAATCGTTGTCACATATTGTATTAGGAAAGTTATCAATGCTGATGCATATGAAACCGCTGTAAAAGAAAAATCAAATTCAGATTGATGAAAAAATGAAATCACTAAGGATGGATAGAGATTGGAGTGGGAGCTATCAAAATGAAATTCGGGCTTCTCTTCTTGTCGGAGAGAAGGAATTCTACAGTGAATTTGAGAGAGAAAGAATGTCGGACTTTCCTAGAAATATAAGCAAGTAGCAAGTAGCCTGAAAGAAAAAAAAGCCTCTCGATTGTATTTGCCTCATGGTCATGAATAACGAAGGGAACATCGTATTGCAAGCTCAAACGATCTCGATGATCTCATATAAAAAACATCTATGAGAATGAATTCCTAAAAATTTCTAAATTTCCGTAATTTGAAATTCAAAATTTCTTAGATGCAACAATAAAATTTCTGATGTACCAGCAAGAACGCTCCACAAATAAATTCCTTTCGGTCCAGCAACAGTATCTGTTTCTCTGGCGACAGTGTTCAAAAGTGCGACAACTGCACCGATTGCATTCCATAAAATTCCAATTGCAAAGAAAAAAAGAATAAACATCCATGGGACTTTAGAGACGAAACCTACTCGATCATGCAATTCCTCATATACTAAAAAAAAAGTGATTATTAGGTTAATGAAAAAATAGAAATTCGAGAAAACTTTCACAGCCATGATTCATGTTTTTTACAAACTGACGATGTTGAAACGATGTTGTTGAAAGATTACCGGAAAAAGTTTTGTAACGTGGACCAAACCCCCAGTCCAACTGTCGGCTGCCTTTAAAGAGACCCAAATTCACGTAATTTTTCGCAGAGTTAAATTTCTTATTGATAGGCCTACTTTCGGACCAATAATCAGTAAATAACGCTGCAACAATCAGAGATAAGGCAGCTATAAAAATGATCAGAGAAATGAACATTGATAGTCGCCGTCGACTGTTCATTCTTTTTCAGAAATATTAGCTAATTTGAGGAACTACTGAAATTATGGAACAATTTTAATCATCATACTTTTCCTTCACAATGCATTTGTAAAATATCACGATACAAAACTGAAAGACCAGTAATCTTTTAAACAATGATCCAAATAACTTAAAAAGCTAGATTATTTTGGACTTTTTTCAAAGTTCAAAGTATTCATATGTTCTTTCAGTCCTAATTTTAAGTTGAAATTTTATTTCTTGAATTCAGCAAACTATTCAGGTGAGCTCAACTTCTTTGCAAGCCTAATTTCTCCTTGCTCCTAATGAAGCAACAATTTAAAATCATACGATCTGCAATTCTTGATCTTCGATTTAATTTTAGAAATTTTGCGAAAACAAAAATAATCAATGGGACGATTGTGATGAAAACACAAATGTCATGAAAATCAGACATTAGCATGAATCCATTGCTGTCAATGAGCAACCATTGTTTATCAATGAAATTTTAACAAACTACTCAGTAGATTGATATCATGATGAGGTCGACGAGAGAGCAGATGAGAATAAAGGTTGTTGCCCTTTTCCTGGTTTCTTTAATCATTAATTATAACACACACCAGTACCGATTGTCACAGTCATTTTCTCTTTATATCTTTGAATAATAGTGAATTATCTTGGATTCAAAATGACCCATTTTCGATTAATTCTGGCTTGAGATGAAAATTAGAATCTTTAAAGTTTTCAGCACCTCGATCTTATTTTTGTTCCTTCCTTCTCAATTAATGCCTGGAAATTTTCTAAGATCAGAACGATTAAACACATTCTCAACAGAAAATTCTAGATTCTGTTGCAACCGAAGATTTTCATATTTCATTAGCAGTAAGGCAGATTAAATTAGAGGTATTCTAAATTAAGCTAGGGAATCCAAAGATCGTCTACGTAAAATGAATAATGAATAATGCAGTATGTTGAATTAAATGAATGCCAACTTTGAATGTGTTCAAAAGAAATTCATGTAAGCATTACTTTAAAACAGATTGAAAAGTTACTTGAAAAAAAAAATTAATGCTCATCAGCTGAGCCAGCAGTAGTCTAGAAACTGAAGCCAAGATATTCCAAACATGAGTTGCTTCATTATGTCTATGTAAGATGTGGAAAAGACATTCGTTAAAGTAATTTTTTTCACTTTAGTTATATCGCGACATTCGAGCATATTTGAGAGCAAATTAAATACGGCAGTAATAAAATTGGCAGTGTTCAGCTTAAGAATAATAAATACTGTTTGGAAACAAAATATTACGATTGAACAAATGAACAAATGGCATTCAACGTTTGTAAGAATAGGTATCGTTCTGATATAACAACTAAAGTACTACATTTCCGGTAGACAATTAAGTTCTGTTATCTAGTATGCAAAGTCATTCAGTTATACTTATCAGTCCAAATATGATTTTGGCTATCACTGATATTTCACCACTTCCCTTCACAACAAAAAACTAGGGATTTCCCGATACATTTTTGTAAACGCACTACTACAAATATATTTGATCGAATTTATATCGTCAACAATGATTTTCTAGGTTATTAAGGTTAAACAACTTCGGAATGGGAGAAACCTTTTGTAGGTACAGTATATGTGAGTTGAGCGCGATCGTAACCTTCTTCAAGCAATTCTTTTTGACAACCCTTTTTTTTGAAGAATTTTTCTTCACAGGTAGTTTGCTGATGTACTATTCGAGGAGGTTCGCTGATCGCACTATCTGCATCTTTTTCGGGATCTCTCTTGCCGACGTGATACTTATCTGTTTCAGACTGGAATTCGATTCCTGATCCCGCAAAGTATTGGTACTCACCCACGTCCCCATATTCCTCAATTACCCTTCTCAAGCGTTGTGTTCCTCCTATATGCCTTAATGTTGGTCTCGGCTCTATTTCATTTTGAATAGTGCGTTCTGTCCAGGATGCGCGAGGTCGTTGTTGCTTGATGACAACCGCAGTCCGAGAATGACTGGCAGTTGAATGAGCACTTTCAGATAGTGAGTCGGATGAAGAATGGAATATTCGCGTAGACGGCGGTGGTCGTATCGATGGCCTTCTTAAATTTTCTTCAGGAGCACCATTTGCTTCCATTTCTTTTGCTCGAACAAGAATATTTGAAGCTTTCGCTGGAGTCGGTGGTAAAATCCGAGATTTGGAATCTGCTACCTTCCTTTTGTGCTTGAGTAGTTGAGAACATAACAACAAGAATAAAGGCAATAAGCAAAGAAGTAAGATGAGTGCCAAAAAAATTAGGAACCAAATCCACCATGGCCAACTGGTTATCGAATTGGCGAAGATTCCTACTGTTTTGTCATTAACGATTCCTAAGTTGATCACCTGTTGTGGATAAGTAACCAAAGCCGGCAAGATCTTTCTTTCACAGGCCCTCTAAAAAACAAGGGATTAAAGTTTTCTTAACATGCAGTATAATAGAAAGGAAAAAATGTTAAAACTCGAACACTCAACAGATTTAGAAATTTTAGACGTTCACTTCAAATCAATTATTTGCTTGATGGCTGTTTGTTCTAAGAGAGATGCTATGACCGCGGAATGCAATTATGCCGATTCACGGATTTCCACAGCCATTCAGAAATCTCATTGCCCTGTCCTAATGCATATGCAGCCTAGAGAACTTATTGCAGGCAAGTTATATCAATTCTTTGACTTAAGTCAAAACTTTAAAGAAGAAGAGGGAATCAATGAGACAAATGTTGAAGTATTAGTAAATTTTTTTGTGGAAAGAAATTTTCTGGATTTCTTGGTAGCTTTTTATAAACTGTTTCATATAATATCAGAAATCTAAGGAAGAATTTCTTAGATTTCTGATACTATGTGAAATTTCGAAAATCTTTCTTTCCTTAAAATTTCAAAATTCTTCCTTGTCAAAATTAACTGAGCAAAAAGCCGAAACACTGGAGCACCGAAAAAGATAGTACAATTTATCAATACGGATGAAAAATATTTGAACATTTTTTTTGCAAAAAATGGTACGTGATGTGCTGTTGCGTAGGATTGATGAATTGAACTTTCGACGATCACAATAGTCTAGAAACTTCGAGATTTCAATAGAATTCTAGTTGAATTGATCCAAACATTTACTTCGGCACATCCGCAGCATTGTAGTATGCGCACGCTACACTGGATGCTAGCAAGCGGCTCTGGTGCATGAAAGTGAATAATCGTACGTTTCACTGCACCTTGCAACCGGTACATGTCATTTTCCCACATCTGTTTGAAAAATTTATCGCAAACCAGACAACTGCAATGCGGGATCTTTTAATTATTCAGGCTATTTTCTTATCTAATAACAACTTTAAAAGATTAAATGATACTATGACCTAAGATTCTGCAATAAGTTCTAATTTTACCAATTAAAAAAATTTGATCTAAAATTTTTAAAAGAACTCATTTTAAATATAACCAGATTGGTGGGAAAACTACAAAATTTGGAAAGAAATCTGGAATGAAAATATAAATTCACTATTTCATTTACAATTATTATTATTTTGATTTAGATATATGATACATGATTTAGATATAAAGTTGATAACCTATTCTGATCGACAAAATGGTATTTATCATTATAAGTACAGAACTGTAACAAATAATCGTATCGATCAGTATTGGTCATACGAATATCCAGTGTATACGGTTGTCCAGCAATTAAATCGCCGCTGTTGACTACAAGTAAAATAAAATTTAATCAATAAGCAATTTTCATGATTGACAATAAAATATGAAACTATCAAAGAAGCGCTTTTGTTAACTAATTGATCAGTGACCACTTCAAGAATTATCATATTTCCCAAAAGCATAAGTTACTCGCTCAATTAAATGCAGAGAATAATCAATTCGTAGTTTTAAAATATTAAAATCTAAAGATTCTCAATCCAAGAGATAAAGTGACTTTTTTTTAGATAAAGTGATAAAGTGATTTCCAAATTACTGATTTCTATCAAAAATTTTAATTAAGTGCTGTAGAAGAAGAGATCTTCAATAAAAGAGCTTTTTAAAGAGGAATATTTGCATTTTGAACTCATCGGTAACAATCGCTTAATTTATAAGTCCCACTTATAAATTAACCGTAATTTGTTCCCCTAAAATCCATGCTTATAGGATGCAACAAATTTTTTATTGTTTCAGCAACTACTGGTAACCAATTTTCAACAGTGGCATTCCTTGTATCAGTAAATAATTGAAATACGGAAATAATCTGTTTTTCGCAATCAGTTCAATATAGATTGTAGCACATCACCTGCTTTCTCATCAAAATTCCGATTATGGATTAACAGCTGAGTACAATTACGGATGAATTTCACTAAAAATAGATGTAACCAACCATACTTTCCACTGGCGCTGTAAATATTAAGAAAGCCTGGATAGATGCCGATTTGCGGTTGTACCCAAGATGTGCATTTTCTTGCAAGAAAAATGATGAGATGAACAATGGAATAGTATATGGCGAGAACCATTGCTTACATGCTGCTAGAATTCGATTTAAAAGTCATGATAGCATCTCCAATTCATAAGTACATTTCACTAAAGAACGAATTCGGGAGGAATGCTTTTGTTACTGTCCCGATTTTCAAAAGATACCCAGTGCCTCTCCTCGAAATCAATGCTATCTCCTCCTATGTTTGCCTATGTTTTCGTGTTTTCACCTCTTTCTTTTCCATCACTCTCCATGCTAATAAATGCTTCCTCAGCATTCATCAAAGTAAATATGATAGATATCACTCTTCTATTTATCTATATGTTCTCCGGAGGGAAATGTTTAGTTTTTCTGGCAATATCCAATTTTATCAGCTAGAATATTTAAAGGTTTTTTTTATCATTAGCGGGAAACATATCGTACCTGATCTGAACCGTAAAAAGACACATACTACATTTAATTGATGTGTTAGTTCTAAAAAAGAAAAAGATATTTTGTGAGAATAGGAAATTGTGTGAATAGTCAATTAGTGATATGTTTGAAAGTCCTCCCGGTAAATCCGAATTTTGTAGCTCTTGGAATCTGAAAAAGTGATTCTGTTGTTCATCGTGCATTAATAATGTGCTAGATTTCTCATTAACAGATCAGTACAAATTCAGAAAGTTCTTCCGTCGATTAACAATTTTCAAAAATGTTGCCTATTGAAAGACCTCGGGAGTGAACATGGAGTTACTCGTAAATTTAAAACTATCGAATTTACCAGAGTAGTGTTTGACATTCAAACTTTACGAATAGAAGAAGAATTGAACCTAGAAATGATTTAGAAAAAGAGAAGATGGTGAAAAATAACGAAGAATAAATGCTTATCGCTAAGGGTGATTCGGTGAGTAGCACGGATGTTTTCAGAACAGAGCAAGACATTTTTTGATTCCAGCATTTCTTTTGTTCATTTTAGCATTTCTTGAATACAATTCTGCGATGTGTACATTGGTTAGCCACGAATTTTTTGCTTCAAATACGCAAAGTGCACCAAAATGCTAGACACCCACATAAGATTTGTAGTATTTTTTGCTCATTTCCAGATGGAATCGACCAGTACTCTTAAACTTTGTAAATCTATTTTGGATATAGAGACTGGGGAACTCTAAAAAAAATGATAACCAGGAAAAATACCTGGGCTGTACAAAAAATTTAATCCTTGAAAATAATTGGAATCAGAGCTAATAGAGTTCGACTGCGATCTTTGTCTTGTGCAGAAAATCTTTCTTTGATAAAAAACGAAATTTCTTCAGATAACGTGCGATAGGCTTCCTAAGTTCAGTTTTAGCGTATTAATTAGATTTTTGTAGCTTTATTGATGAATTTTTACATTTGAATGGGTCCCTTACAAAATTAAGCGCAGTCATAAAATTCAAAAGGATTAAAATTTTTTCGGAAAAGTTGTGTACTTTGAACCAAAAATAATAAGTCTCGATTTTCTGGAAATATTTCGAAAATTTTCTTTTGTTTCCGTAACATTCCCTTTGCAAGTCTCTAAGTTTTTTTTTTTTTTTTTTGATCTATTTGCCTAAGTTTATTTTAAAAAATTCGGGACATAAAACTGTTAAGGTTTGTAGCAATGCTTTGAGCATTCATGAAGTTGATGATTCCTCGATAGCTGATTTTCTGGAAAACTGCAAATTTCCGTCAGCTTTTCATTTGCGCCATGGTTGGACATACTAGATAGTCGATCGTATTAGATCCCTTCTTTCTAACTGCCCAGCACTTAATCCTATTTATTACTAAATATTCGAAATTAAGATTCTGACCCCAGAAAAAAAACTTCAGTGTGCTTTCTGATTCCTGAACCCGGACCGACTTTCGTCATTAATTTAATTGTTTCTCATATCAACAGATGAATATGTTACTGCAGTCCCAGGATTTACTACGGTCTCCCTTCACCGTCATCCATTCCGCTTTTAATCGGATTGTGCTGGGACGTGTGGACGAAGCATCCAT
The DNA here is from genome assembly GCA_028564675.1 of Onchocerca lupi. Lineage (NCBI taxonomy): Eukaryota > Metazoa > Nematoda > Chromadorea > Rhabditida > Onchocercidae > Onchocerca > Onchocerca lupi. The sequence goes on along the minus strand of JAOVVO010000167.1, from coordinate 70,597 downwards.
TGGCGAAAACTTCATCCCATCGTTCGCTGATGGGCGATTTTTGAGGGGTTGGGTGGTGAATTGTCGCCCGAGAAAGGGCAGGTTTTGGAGTTCATGCTGCGTCTTCTTGTATGGACTAGCTCGATACATGGAGAGTAAGTTTTGAGATTGGTTACCGCGGTTTCTTCGGCCAGATAATGAGGAAGAGCATAATTCTGCTGCTGTTGCCATTTCAAGCAAAATCCGGTGTTTTTGAAGTTCTCTAGTTCATTTAGAAGAGCTCAAAAAAATCGATTATTGCTTTAACCAATGAAACATTATGCAAAACAACACGAAAAATTTTTGATCAACAAGCTGCGCTTTATTGATGTGACATATCCTGGTAAGCGGTCTGTTGTTTCCAGGTAGGGTTTCGTGAGCATTTGCGTCGTCGTTTGTTCTTCATTTCACTTGAGCAACTCAAATCGTTCGGATTAATGGTCATTCTGGGAATTGATAATTCTTGTTGTTTTCATGTAAAATTCGATTTTTCTTCAAGAATCCTTATTCAAAAACTTCCGAGAATTAAATTTCCAATTCAGACTGGATTAGATTAAATGTTGCAAAAAACTCTTGGAATTAGATTGTTACAGGAAAAGAAAAACGCTGTTGAAAGGTTAACGATTAATACGATCTTCAATATTAGCGTTCGACAGCTTCCTCTTTGGCAAAAATGAAGTTTATTTTATCAGTAAAAACGGACTAGATCGTCACAGACTCCATAACTTGACATAACTGCTTAATTTAGTAAAATGTTAAACTGAATTTCCACACCTGAATGAAATAAAGCTTTATTTGAATCGATTACAAAGTTGAATGGGAGATAAATGATAATGATCAAATGAAGACAAATTGAAGACAAAAAGGAACCTTTCAGATTGAAAGCTAACAAGACTTCCATAATAAGGTTTTTCAAGACCCATATTTCTGTCTGGAGTTTTGATTTATTTCAGTGAGTACTGAGTTAATTTAGGTGCTCCGAATTAAAAACTTGAGAAATCATTGTTATAAAATCATAGAAAAAATTCTCGAGAGATTTTGCAATTTTACAAATTACCTAATTGAGATGCATTTTAATTACTGTTAAAATTTTTCTGGAAAAAAAAAAGCAATCTTGTTATTTAATAAAATACGTGTTTTCTATATGCAAATGCAGAATTCATCTAATAAGCACTGTGGCGAAAACATCCGCTCTGAAGTATATTTAATGGCAAAGAATGTGCTCTCTTGTCTTTTGATTATGTCTTTACTCTGATGTATAATATAAGGCTTGTTAGTCGATCTTTTCAATAACTGTGGATACCTTCAATCACTATCATTTTTTTTTTTATTTATTGGACGGATATTTTTCGCTATATTCAACTGTTTCTAACTTATTTTCATTCAAGTAAATTTTGTGACTTTGCTAATACATCATTCATAGTTTTATTCAGATGTCTGGCAGTACGGGTTTAACGAATGGTCAGTCATTCAGGCTGCAGTCTGCTATATGCACGGAGCGTACATCTTTTGGCTCAGATGGTTCACATGATAAGCATACTGGTCGTCCAAAAGGTATCTTTTGTTTACTTCGGCCTATTCAACGAGAAATGATTATGAAAATGCTGATTGCGCATAAAATCCGATTCGTCTTTTTTTGCAGAGTTATTAATAACTTTAGACTGATTTACAACATCTTGAATTTCATTTGTTTCAAAATTTTACGAGTCTTCCAGCTGGTCGTGAAGATTCTGAACTTGTTAAAGTAACCGCAAAATTTTCACCGCAGCTGTCTTCTTCAGTGGTAGGTAACTGAAGTTTCTTCGGTTGAATTTTCTTAATTGTGAATTTTTAAGAATTCATATTTTTTATGGAGCTTGAGATTTTTATCCGGAGTCAGGCCTTTCATCTAAATCATCATGCATTTCAGGAAGATGGGACGGTTGACGTGATCTCCGACCAAGAATTGATCTCCCTTTATGAAGAACGCATTCCTCGTTCTTCTGTAAAATACGATAATGTGTTGAGGAAAGCGATCTTTCTTCTGAGAGAAAAAACTCGCGTGGAGGTTAAGTTAATAAGCATGTAACAAGCTATTATTAGAAAGCTGTTGAATGATTCAGGAATTTATCTTGTGCTTTAGAGCTTTTAAGGTTGAAAGTATTGCGTGAAAGTGCAGAGGATAGTTAGGAGAACTAATATTCACATATAATTATTATTCAGCGAGACTTATTATTACGTTTTTGATAATGAAGCAGCTTCTCAAACTTAGTATGGTAATTTTATAAGTTCGGATTCCATTGATTTGATTCCCAGAATTGAAATATTAAAATCAAATAATCTTCATCAGGAAACATTTCGGATCTTCATTTCAGCATCATTTTAACAGTGGTTTATTTAAGGAAGAGATTACGGGTCTACGTGCTCGCAATGAATCGCTGCAACAGTTGAATAAAACTATTAGGGAAAAAAGCGTTCGCTTGGTTTGTTTTATTTTTGTTCTCTTATTTATCCATTTACACTACAAGCTCTTTGTATTACCCTCTGTGAATTTAGTTTATATAAAATTCAGCTGTATAGGCAAACTTCAACTTTTCTAGCATGCAAAGGCTGAACAAGAAGAAGAATTTATATCGAACATGTTGCTAAAGCGCATTCAAAAATTGAAGAATGATAAAGAGGCTTTGGCTTTGAAGTATGAACAGGAGGAGGAATTTCTGACAAACGACTTGACGCGTAAACTTTCTCAGGTTAGTTTTTTGTAAAAATGAGTAAAGATTCTCTTATCATTCATTGACTTGCAAGTCTAAATAAAAGACGTGTTATCATTTTGTCGTGAAAATAGTTCCACTGTTCTTATTCAATATATCCGATGTAATTTATTTATTTGACAATAAAAATTGCACAAACATGTGTACGAATTAACTACATAGCAACATGGTTTATCCAGTGATCTGTAAATTGCTGTGGGTGGTGATAGAAATTCTCTTGCTCTTTTCCAGTGCTAGTAAATCATTTAAAATATTTCAGTGTGTGGTATTTAAAGAAAAGCGGGTGGAAAACAAGGCCTGTTATAAATCTATATCTTTATATATATCGAAGTTATTTACCTGTGAAGTCCTAAAAATGTTCACTTTCAAATTTTGTAGCATGGAATTATGAAAGTGGTGCAGAATGTGCGCCAGCCAGAATTTTGCAGAAAAGAACATTGATCATCTATCACTCTTGATATTTATAGGCATAGCTTTTTTTTTTACTGTTGTATCTATAATTTGTTATTTCATTTATATCTATTTTAGCTACAAAATGAACGAGATGAGTTGGCTGGACAGGTTGAAGCGGAGCAGAGTTGGGTCGTCGACACATTGCTAGTGAAAATTCGCAAACTAGAGGCGGAAATTAGTGCAAATCATACAGTAAATTTTCAGAAGTTCATGTCCTTAATTCATGCGTTAATCTTAGTTCAGTATTATATCGAGAGCTGGTAAATTATAATAATTACTGCAGGCACTCGAGCAGCTACGTCGTGAAAAGGTCGATCTTGAAAATGCACTTGAGCATGAACAAGAATCTCTGTTCAACACTCTTGGTAAACGGATGGATCAATTGGAGGCTGAAAAAAGGTCTCTGTTTTCTTATTTCCTCTAATTTTTTAATTTGTTAATAAATGTTCCTGGTGCTCATGAAAAATTTGAAAAGAAATGAAAACCTGTTTTATCCAAAGAATTTTTTCTAGACGCATGCAGGCTCGCTTGGATCAGGCCAGTTTATCGGAGGATCATTCGCCAGCCTCCTCAACAAATGAATTCTCATCACACGAGTAAGTTCATTTATTTTTCTCTTTCAAAGCATTATACCGAATTTTTAATTTAATTTGACTTTATTTTAAAGATTGAATGATACGGGTGAGCGTCGCTCGACGAGAGCTGAAACAGAAGCTCGTAAACTACGTGAAGAATGCAGTCGTCAGCGCAGCGTAATTGCCAATCTCAAGGGAACAATCTCCAATTTGCAACAACAAATGAGTGCACAAGAAACAAAGTGTTCGTTTCAGTTCCGATGTTCTTCCTAATTTGCAAATGTGTTCTAATATGTTTAGGATCTAATTGTTTCAAAGATGTATGAAATGCTTCATTAAAAGATGAATAGTTCGTAAATATTGTTTCAGATGTTGCTGATTTGTTGGCTATTCGTGAAAAGTCGGCTGAGTCGCGTGCGAATAATCGTCGCGCACGTATGGCTTTGGAAACTGATTTGGCACGCTGTCTTGAAACTTGTCGGTAAGGGAACTTCAATATATTCGAAAGGAAATTTGTGAAGTGATTGGTAGAAGGGAAGGAGAAAGTTTTGAGAAAAAATAAAGGGTTTGTAAAGAAATGCCTTCAATTTATGCAAATATTTAAAGATTTGACAAAAAAAAGTGCATTTCTCGTTTATTATGCATAACTTCTATGCCCTAATTCTTTGCAGTGCGTTCGCCGCATCTGAAACGGCACGTGAAAATGATGAGGATAATTGCATGGCGGCGCTTCTTAACCGAATGTCGGTTCCAAAAAGCATGACACCAACACCAGCTTATTCTACAGAAGCTTCTAACCGTAAGTTAATTTTCGGCATAAATATGTGCTGTCGTTGATCATTTTACATAGGATGATTTATACCCAATCTTATCATTTCATAAGAGATGTTACAGCAAGTATTGGCACAGTTCCGAATACTGATATTGGTCTATCCCTTTGGCACAATGAGCGTATGCCACATGGACGTTCGGCAGCGCAAGGTATAATTTGTTTTTAGTGATGAAATATGTGATGCTAACAAAATCTCTGATGTCAATTGTTTCTATGAACAAACGCGATAGGGATATTACATCAGGTTATTTTTATCCACTTTCTATATTTTCAGGTGACAGAATGGAAGAGGGTTCGGAGACGGCAGATACAGATGGTGATGTGAACATGGATGCAGGCTTTTTCATTAATGAACGCCTTTCTCCTCGGAATGGTAAATCATTATTCTAGAATTGATTAAATTATATGTATGTTTAAAATTGATTAAATTATATGTATACCATTGAATCAAACTTGAAATCATCTTCCTCTTACAAAAAAAGAAAATTTTCATAATTATTTCAGAAGATGGAGAGCGTTTTAATGAAGAGTCGACGAAGACAACGTCAGCTTATCCTGGTTCGATTTCTTCAGTTTCAAATGAAGATTCGGTTTGTTTTTCTAATTGATCTTGTTCCGATGGATTCTTTTTCAGCGGATAAAGTGAAAAACTCGCATGTTGCTTATTTAACAAAGTTTTAGCGTTTTTTCGCAGCATTTTTGAGAAGGAGACTGACTAGGTAAGTTACGATGTCCATAAATGTGAAGGCTCTCAGAATGATTTGAATCCTCGATAACACCAATTATAGCATGATATAAATTTTCTCATTTCATTTTTTATTTTTTTAAAGCTTCTTAAAGATTCAGGCAATCATTTCAGAATGAATCAACAGAATTGGCAAATATAGGTCTTGGTCAGTTCGCACGTCCGGCACTTCCTCCAACTCGTTCGCCTGTTGCCAAAAGAGAATGAAATTATCGGGGAAAAGTTCAATTCGTTTCTTATTCATGTCATTTTTTTTTTTTGTATGCAAAAAAATGATTTATTCATTTATAAATATATTTAATTATTACGAAAAGTTTTTGGTGCTCAAAAATCCTCTAAATTTAGAACTTCATGCAGTATACACGTTCCTGTCATTTTTATTATATTTCGAAAAGTTATAAATTTAAATCATTTCAGTCTTTTTGGATTTCGATTGACTTTTTTGGACTGTAAATGTCTTTCATTCTAAATCCACTACATATTACTCTGGGGAGTTTTTCATAGATTTTTTTCAGACATTGCAAGCTTAATTTTGTTGTCTCACACGACCCATTTCTAGGATAGACAAGTTTTTTTTGCGTTTAACATAGGACAGCATAACATTATTTCGGCCTTAAAACATCTCCTTCTCACTTTCTATGGAGTAGTGAACTAACATTTGAGATTTATTCATATGGAGTGCATATTTTAGCAGCTCTCAGGTTCTTTCGACCTTTGCTTGATTCCATGTTTTGCAGAAATTTGATCACGCAGACTCATTCTGATGAAATTTAAAAGAATTGTGTAAGACATACAAAATTATTTGATTGAGTGATTTTACTCAGTTGTGCAATGCCCTATGCAACTTTTATTGAGAGGGGTTATCAGATACATGTTTATATGTAAATTTATTTTATCATATGACTGTATATTACATTATGTGGGAAAAAAAACACATTTGTGACTGTCGGCATTATGATTTTTTTTTCTTTCATTCTTCGATGTATAACTCCATCTTTTCATGGCGTTGTTCATATTGTAAACATCTGTTTCTCGCTTCTCGTTCTCATTTCTGCTCAATTTTGTGCAAGCAAACCGGTTTTCTGTATGTGGGGAGACAAGCCAGTCTGCTTTCACTCTTTCTCCTTTCCAGCATTATGCGTTTATTTTTTTTGTACTCTACAAAGGCGATGTTTTATTCGCACGACAAGTACAGGTGAATTTTTTTTTTTTTCTATTTCGTTACCTACAATTCATATACATATATACGTTCGTACAGCTGCTTTCTTCTCGGTCGTTGAAATCCTGCTTTTTCATATGGATGATTGAATAGAGAAAGAATGCATCGAGAAAATCAGACAAAGTTCAGAATTAAGAAGAAAAAGAAAAGTAATTTATGAATGGTAGGATTACGTAATTGTATGCATTTCATTCAAATATATGTATTCTAGTTAGAGGCTGTAATACAATTTTATAAAAAATATGTAGATATGTCAGAAAAGCAACAGTGAATTCCCTACGTTTACTTAAGCGAGTGGGGTGTTGAAGTAGATTTTTTAAGCAATTCTGTGACATTTCTTCCTCAAATTTGTCTGCCGAAAATTTCTTTCATCCGTTTCTTTTCTGTGCGGCAAGTCATGTGTTCCTTTTGCTATCTTTCGCAACTCTTTTTCGACGATCCTAGGGCAATGTATGCTCGAAATTATATATCAAGAGATAGATTGCGAGTGGCCTATCGTCTACTTGATGAATAAAATTTAAGGCCATTTTTTCTGATAAATAAGAATGGATAAGGAAATCCATGCTTATTTTCATTTGAAATGGCAATCGTTATTAGGGTGAAAGGAACATGAGCGTTATTTTGGATTTTTTGATTTGATGTGATTTCTGAATCCTTATCATAGTGACTCGGGAACAAAAAGTTAAATTAAGATGAAATGAAAATTGGAATTAAGACTCGTTTATTATTTTCTTAGACCAATATTTTTGATGAGTCTTTAGGTAGCGTCTTTTTTTTTTAGATGAGCAGTAATATTTTGGTCATAAATCGATTAAAATGTATCATAATTGGATTGAGGTGATCTAGTATCAAACAGCCAAACAGGGCAAACTTTCTCGCACTGATTAAGAAAACAGAGTTGGTTTGGTCAAACTTAAGTTGCGGGCACACGTCACACGTGAGTCATATGTTTTCTTATTTCGAGTTCTGCGACAAACGCCACAATTTGTTCGAATAATGAGTAACCGTAAATACTTCCATTTGATAATAAAGTGGCTAGCTGTTTTGACGAAGTGCAAAAAAAAGGAAACAGTTGCCAAATATCATTATAACATAGATATCTCCCTCCCTGAGAAGTTCTGATGACATGAAAGGCAAAGCTTTGCGATATCTTTGTGCTGAACATCTATTCCACATCCTACAGTGCTGGTCATTCTCGTTCCTTACATTTGCAGTTATGGCTGGAGGAGGAAGATCACTCGATATTTTGAACTGTTTCCTTTTATTGTATGCCACCGGGTGGAATTTTTTATTTACTATTACTTTTCAATGTTTGCAAAAAATCTAAACTTTAAGTTCAAAACCTTTGAAATCCAGATTTTTTCTACAAATTCAGTATATATGAGCTGTAATGGACGATGACAAAACACGCCAAAATTGCTTCCAAAATGCATTGTAAACATCAGAATTATCCTAAATATATGCTATCTGTTCATAATGAAGTTTTTTTTTAAAGCCAAACGGAAGCGAGAGGATCGCAGGAAAAAACTGTTGATGTTTTTGATAATGTTGGCTCTTAATGAATATTATTGTTCAGTTTTATCGCAAAATCGTCTTACAAGATGCAATCGCTAGAATTATTGAAGTAGGTAGAAGTGTATTCAAAAATGCGAATATTTATTTCGCTAGATTAGGAAAGGCATTTCCATTTCGATATTTGTTTTCAAATAATTTTCCTCAAATTCTTAACTTTCCTTGCAAGGTTTTCATACATTCTGAGATAGAATTTTGTTGAGGACTATGAACTTTCGAAGATTTCTCATCAACCTGTTCACCGATCTAACGCGTCCGTATTTTGGCATTGTATGCAGCAGAATTCATATAAACTGGGTGACATAGAATGGAGAAATAAAGCAGCTTCCTATTAAGGCAGTGAAAAAAGATAAGCACAAACCCATAAATGAAGCACGACATACCAATAGAAACATGAAAACAAAAAATGATAATTGTTGCTTTATTCATAAACCTGAACATCATACAGCATTTAGCAAGGAAAAATATGCCTAAAATAGACATAATTGGGGATAATTTTGGCTTGCCCAATAGCAAAAATGTCATTATTACATTTCTCTCAATTTATCAAGACTGGTCATTTTATACATTTCTTGATGGTAGCACAATAGAATTTCGTAGAAAGTCCATACCAGACACACTCATGACATAGTTATCAAATCACTCTGCTTATTCACCTTCCTCTCCTTATCGATATCTTACGAGGGATAGTATGCTGATGAATTGGCCTCCTTACTGACTGAAGCTGCAGTTTCAAAACTGAATTCCAGTTCAACAATGAACTATTACCGAGAATCTCAATAAAATCCATGTCCATCACTCTCCCATTCATTTCAATATTTCATTAGTATCTTCAAGTCATTCCTTTTAAAACAGTCAAGAAGTTGATAACGATCTACAATAAAAAGTTTTAGGAGTGATTCCAATATTTCAGAACAAAAAATCAGTCTCAAAAACGCACCAGATCGAAGGATTATTTCATGAGATACGCGAGTATAATCAATTCCAAGCAGATGCATTTATTATAAACGTTCCAGATTTATAATATAAAACGCCTACACAAATAAGACAGTAATATTGACACATCTACATATATCTCTGAATGAATATTTTCTACTCATGTGAGCAGCAAAATAACATATCTACATTTCAACAATTAGTGTCACTTCACACTGTTCAAGAGAATGAATAGCAACTAGGAATCAAAAAAAAAAAGGAAAGAAAAATGCTCAGTCATATTTCTCAGATTTCCGAACTATTTTTCTCGTTTGGTATTTTAAAGCAGCGAATGCATGAATACCATATAATTCCGTAACTCAGAATGCTCAAATAACAACCTGAGTGTCAAAATATTGTTATGATACCATGCAAATAAAAGCAATGCATTCTTAAGTTCGTCCAGGAGTTGAATTATTAGTTGTCACTTAATCAAAAGCTTTTAAAGCAAACACTGAATATTCTACGAGTAATAATGGATGCCACTACTGGTTTAATCATAAAGATGATTTATCAATCGATTAGGACTACAATGACAACAAACTGATACGTCTAAAATGATTTAAGCTTAAGTATATGACACTTGAATTAAGAACAAAGCATCAAATACAAGCACGATTAGGTATATTACAGACAAATGAACAAATGCAATTATACGACAATTCTATATTTGCAAAGTAGGAAATCATTAATCTGTTGTCAAAAATAATAGATCTCTGCAATATACTACATAAATAAAGGCTTTACTCAAAAAGATTAAAATTCTTGAAATACCCATATCTATTAAATATAATTGGCAAAAGTAGATACGTTCGAAACCCAAAAATGAATTAAAGCATAATAGATCAAAATGGATTGCATCATTTGTTTTGCTCATTAAGGACAATTGTGTTTGGATCAAAGAAGCTAGCCAGATCAAGAAAATACCAAAGTTCTGGAGGGATTTCGAGTGGTTCAGAAGAGACGTTCCATTCAGCTTTGACAGTCCCCATATCCCACTGCATATTTCCTTCATTCTCCAATGATGGCACAATCTCTTCCTAAAAATTGAAATGTTCATTTTCATTCTAATGGTATTATTTGAAACAAAGGTCCATATTCTCATACTTCTGGCTGAAAATTTGGCTTTCGTTCCTATTTATAAACAAGAAATCTTCTTCCCATATTTTCTTCCAGAAATTCCTTCGTTTCTTGTGACAAATAGAAGATGCGAAGATTAGTACGCATAATGCGCATGAAAATTTCCGGAAGGTAATGTGTCCTGTTATAAAGTGACATCGGAACATCTAGCTTCCCGAACACCAGCTGCTTTATCAAACGGTGATCCATGGGTGCGAGCATACATTCCAATGGTACATCACTTCTGTAACTAACAATGACAGTGAATATTATAATAATAATAATAATAAAAAAAAAAGGAAAAACGAAAAACGACCATTCACAATAATGCCTTGACAAAAGACTGCTGAAAAATTGATTTTGTTTTTGTGATTGCTTTATCAATCAAACTCTCCAACTTAATAAAGAAAAATGCTGAAAAAAATGACATACTTTTTCAAAACAAAAACACCCCTACGATTGCGAAGAAATCGATAATCTTTCCAGTAATCTGTTCCAAATTCGTTTCGCTCATTTGAACCAGCACCAAATATACCTCTTAAAATAATTTCACCTTTCTCATATGTGCTAAAAATAGAAAATGATACATCAAATAAAAAGATAAAATTTAAAAGGAACTCACATGATAGTGAATGGCCCCTGCGAACGCTTTAAATCCGCACTTTCACATTTTTTAATTAATAGTTCTTCATCCGATCCTTTTTCTGAATCAAACATTGTTTCTTCGATATCCGATCCAGTGTGAATATAGCATTCGTCTTTTATAACTTTCCCGCTAATAATCAGTTCTAAAGTGAAATTAAATTTCTTTACGAAAGATTGATTAAAAGCCGTAATTAGGTGAAACAGACTCCAAAAAAAAGGAAAAAAAATTGGTTTATTTTATTCACAAAATCACTTTTCAATATTTTTTGCATCTTATTATTAGTAGGTCTAGAGAACCATATTATCAAAACCATGAAAAACACTGCTTCTAAAAAATCCTTACAAACCCTTGCTCCCTTTTTGCTCTTCTCTCATTTCTAAAGGAGTCAAATCAATATACTGTTCACTGTTTATTTATCTTGGATTTCAAATAAACTTGAAAAGTTGGGAAATAAGATGAACAAACCATCATCCATAAATTCCGGAATTTGTTTAAGAAGCTCAACTATTTCGCCATCAAGTTGTGCATCAGACATATCTACTGAAAGATCCAAAGCATCTTGTTCCTCTAACCAGGGAATCAATACCGCTTCTTTTTGTTCGTCCTATAATTGCGATAGCTATATAGAGATAACATACAAGGTTTTGTTATCTATAAAGCTGAAAACGCAATCATTATGATTAATAAACTCATGGAAAGAATCCTACATTCTCCACTTTAAGCGATGTAACTGCAACTTTCAAAATACAAAATTTAATAATTTTCCTATAAATCAATCAATTGGATGAATCCTTTAAAGTCAGTCAACATAGTAAACTTCTGAAAAAATGGAGCAATTAATACAAAACTTTGTCAAATTAACCAAAAAGTCACCGTTTTCAAATCATACGGCTTGTAAAAGTGCTTTTTTACGACGTATTTGACATCCAGCAATGAATCGATTTCTGGAGCCTGAAAAAAAAGCACTTTGTGATTTCTTCAAGATATCATTGATCTTGTAAAAAAAATCAAAATAGAAACATGATTTCTTAGAAAGCAGCCGGAAAATTCGGAAGCACTTTCAAATTTTCAGAAAAATTAATTGCATATAAATACCCTGAAAACTTCGTTAATGAAATCATTGTAATCACCATCATGTTGTTCATTTCCCTTTACTTGTACTTTTACAGATTTCCGTGCTCTCATCTCGCTCAATATAGTGGGTGCAGGAATACCGCTGAAACGTCCACTTGACGAACGATTGTTCAAATGGGGATTTGGAGCCATGTGTTCCTCTCGACGAATTAAACCCTAAAATTCCAGTTTTTTTTTCTTTTTTTTTTTTTTTTTTAACACCGGGTAAGCACCAATTAACTTCCCTTTTAACAATTACTCCTAAAGTAACACCTGTAGCTGCCTAATATTCAAACCAGACGCTTCACTGGAAGCAGCAACTTCGCGTGCAACTGCATCGGCCACAGAATCAGAGCCCAGAAAAAGGGTATTGCCCAGTTCACTCAGAAGAACCTGCATAGGATACGTATACATGCTAAATAAAATGAACTAAAACAATAAAAACCAGACTTTTTTGCGTTCACATATAACGTATAGAAACATATATGCAATGAATAATTACTGAATTTTCTAAATATCTAACCTGACCATTGTGCGAACCCATTCCTGGTGGAGGAATGATGCTTCCATTCTAAAAATGTAGAAATTGTAACGAATAGAATTGAGATAAGGATGAAGAATCAAAGTTTCCTTGGACATATAACATAATACTCACCCTGCTAGGTAATGTATTTTTACGCCTGATAAAGCGAGGAAAAGATCTTCCGAAAGTGACTCATTTCAGTTTGTTAAATAGTCCCTTTTAATCGACTGTCAATGATTTTAACCACCGAATATTGCCTCCTGTCTGCCAACAAGCGCAAGCATTCCTTTTCTTTTGGCTTATTTGAATCTTCTAATATTTCTCACATGCTATATTACCTAATTGATGCTTCTCATTACCATTTGCAAAGAAAATGTAAGAAAGGTCTTTCTGGAAGAATCAAACTAGGTTGAATCCGAATGAAAACAAGGAACTGTTGAATAAATTCTGATGATTACGTAGACATCCATTCAGTGATCGTGCCACAAAAAATGGATCGGCAATACTTCTGTGAAAATTCTAGTCTAAAGTTAGTGTCAAAACAGACCATTAAGGACTTTAAACAAACCAAATAAACGGGACTGCTGGTTTGTGTGATACCATCATGCGACATAGGCAGTCGACTATTGTGAGTATGACGTGCATCTAATCTCCGTAACGCTTCTATTGCACGGTTTAAAGCAACTTCGCCACGTGAAACCAACGATCGATCAGGCATTAGCATTGATGTATTAAGTGTCTCAAAAAATGCTGACTTTATATGGGTGTGATCAGAACGATATTTCAAAGAAAAAAAAAAAAAGAAAACGAAGGAGGAATCACAACGAAATAAAAAAAATGACATTTTTGTGTCTAATTCATTCAAAGCGAGTGTACTCTTGTGTTCTTTTTGTAGGAAAAATAGACACCTGGAGAAAAAACCAGATAAAGATAAACTGAACTAACATACTTCATGTGTAACATCAATATTTGCTCGATTCACACGTGTCGCTGATTCTGTACGCAGATGTTCACTAAAGCGCGACGACCACCAATCACTGAAGTCATTTGCCATGTCATAAGACTGTTGCTGTACGATGCTGTGGTTACGTTGCTTGTAAGTGCATCGTAAAGGTCGACCAATTCTCATAATTAAACGAAGCGGTGGAATTTCATCCTTATTTCTATAATCGTCATCATCAAAGCTTAATGCATCTGATTGTTTCGTTTGATCGTAATCTGTCAGTCTGACCCTTTCAATTTCCAAAACCGGCAAACACGATGGTTTAGCCAGAGCTGTAAACAAAGTGCAATACTTGAGAGATCTTTTGGATTCAATATTACCGCTTCGTTCCATTTGTCTTTCCAATTCTTCAATACTTTCAACTAAAGCTTCCTGCGAGCTATTTTGTGCAGCATATTCACCATAGCTTATATCTACAAGAACATGCGCATCAGTACTAGAAACTGTTCCATCTGTTGCTTCGGAATTCGATAAATTTGCATCATTAGCGTCACAGTTTCTAACAGAACATGCAGCAATTCTAACTGGGGTGGATTCGACTGCATTTGAAACATCGACATTCTCCAGTCTTCTGAAACCTGGAGGGGCACCAAATAATGTTTCACTTCTCGAATGGTCTCGTTCACGGACCAAAAAACGCCTAGCATAGCCCATTGTTCGACTACTATTTTCACCTGAGGTTCTTTGATTTCGCTGCAAGCCATGGTCTGGAAAAAATGTGCGCAAATTTGACAAAATTATAATCACACTATAAGCAGTAAGGGATACTGCTATTAAAAAACATCGTCGAAAGGTGGAAAAAAAGAGGTTGGAAAAATAGCGCATTTCCAGACACATATGTATATGAATACTCACTTGGAATAGTCGGACGTGAATATGCAGTAAAAGGATACTGAAAAGTTCGAATCGCCGCACTACTATTAGTAAGAAGTTCAGAATGAGATTCGTATGATGATGGTGGAGCTTCTATGATGGAACTAACAGGCAAAGAGTTGTTTCCAGTATGTACGAGACCAGTAGAATCCCTCACTGAACGAGCGGGTTGCTAAAGCAGCATTTTCAAATTTTTAATTTTCGTAAATTTTGCAATTCTAAAGAGCAAATAAAGCATGGAAATCTTAGTAATGAGAAAAAACTACGAAAATTCACCAAAGCTGTCCTTGAAGCAGATAGACGAATGGAAGAAAAGCCGCCAGACTGCATATTCGAACGACTGGAGAAGCTAGACGATAAACCGGCAGGAGATTGCACAAATGAGTTGCCAGATGAAAATCCTGCAGGTGACTGACCATCTACTCGTCTCGGTGAAAAATTCCCTGCTGATTGTGCAGAATCACTAGTTTCTCGAACTGAAAAAGAATAGTCAACAACTGATTCAAAAAAAAAGTAAAAAATGATTGATCAATTGACCTTCGAAAGACAAACTGATGTGAATTACGAGAATTACAAATAAAGGGTACTGCAAATAAAGCTACAATCTTGAAAAACTGATGTTTTAAACAATCTGAACTGCGAAAACTAACACAACATTTAAACTATTCCATTAAAAAAGATATTATATAACATTGGTAGAACATTTATTCCTCTCACTTATTTTATCCTCTCTTTCATATAACCTATCATTCTTCTTTTCATGAAATCTGCTATTTAAAATGAACATACGCTGATTTATCTCCACTGCATTTCTATCAATAGACCTACGACGAATGCGTGAAACCGTCTCAACTCTTAGCGGCCCACCTCGTTGGCTACTGGTATTACGACGAGTCCCATCTGCGGCTGGTTCTTCGACATCTGAATCATTGCTGACCAAAGGTACATTGTGTACAATTACACGCCTCATATCGCGATCACGCAGAAATTCGGATAACACATTTGCAGTGTCGGAAATTCCACTGTTACTATAAAAACTAAATCTGCAGAAGAGAAGTACATGGTATTAAGAAAATGAACATATGGTGAATTATTTGCAAATATTTACATAAATGAATATAATTCGTGAAGCTGAAATTTGAAAAGTTGATACAAACAACCTAATCATTACCTATTATTAGAGACATTCATGTACTGCGCCTGCATATGGTGTTCTTGCATATGTGATACCATATCAGTGAGATGATTGGGCATATAATCACCAAAACCAATCCGATAAAAATCGGTAGAAATACAAATTGGACATGCCTAAAAAACGAAGTCAAAAATCGAAAAAATACATCCTGTTTTAATGATTAAAAAAAAGTTAGATGCAAATAATTAGAAAGTCGATGATGTCAGAGAAATTGAAAGTGACAGTTAATAAAAATTCGTAAGAGGTTCAGAATGTTGAGAGAATGTTCAGGAACAGAAAAAAAAAAAGAAAGAAAAAAGAAAAAACCATTTCGCTCCGCTGTGTTGGAGATCGCGGTGAAGTCGAATGTTCATCGATGACGTGTGAAACAAGACGTTCACGTGAAAAACCTTGAAGACCACAAACTGGACAGGTAAAAATCACAACTCGTAAGCGATCCCAGCTATGAGTTTGGTCGCTGTGATATGCCAATTCTTAAAATATAATTTAAAAAATTTGCAAAAATTGACAAACCAAGCAGAGAAAAAACGGCAGTTTGAACATAAGCAAATATTATGTTGGTTAAATATCGAGATAACACAGATAATATTAATATTTTAAGTAGATCTCAATGATATCGATACTATCGTCTGAAGGAAAATAATGTAAATCCAGATTTCAAATTCAATTTTAAACTCTGGTATGTGGTACACGCCTTAGAGCAATATGAAAAATTTTTTTTCTTTGTATCCATAACGACAGACTGAACACTCAACAGAAGCGCTACCATAAAAATGATAGAGAGTTGTGAAGTAAAGAAGCGTTGAGATCTCATCAGTGTAGGAATTCGGTTCCATCGATCTTCACATCACCTGTTAGAACTCCACAAAATGGCATTTATACAGTACCTCTCACACTTATGCAAATGACCATAAATTCTTAGACTGCTACAAACGGCAATTCTTTTTCTAAAACTCCACAAAAATACCGAAATCCTGTTGTGTCATAATACATTGCATTGGATGAGATGGAGAATGCTCTTCATTGTTTTCTCGAAAAGCACGATTTTCGGATGATACTTCTGTTGATCGCTCTTCCATGTAGCATCGAGAGCATAAATCAAAATCATAACATCGAAGACATTTGTACCGATCTCCTGCAAAATTTGGTGCCATACAACCATCACAGGAGACACCTGAAATAAACGTTAACGATTGGAATGGCCATTTTTCTTTGCCTGAAATCAGGTATTCAAAATGTTATTAATGCACTAGCCGTTCATCTTGGATCAGCATTATTTATAAAATACAGGGAAACATTCACGAACTTTAAAAGTGAAGAAAAAGGGAAACACAAACCTTCGTGTACGGAACTCATCCGGCTGTACGAACACCTCACACCGCTACCAGTTTGTGAACTGTGACACAATGAGAATCGAATCCCCACCCCTCGATGTTTGAATCGTTTGCGAGAGTAGGGATTTCGTAAAGAAGACATCAGTGACTGAAGCAATAAGCTTCGCCTGAAAGAGGCGAAGAACTGTTTGAAATCAACACGTTTGGGAATGTTATGGACTTCTCTTACGCCTAAAGCATTCATGATGTTCAATTCCAGAAGAAACTGGCTGTATCGACTTCCACAAACAGTCCCAGGCGACTTCGGTTTTAAATCAAATATAAATTAGAAAATGTCAGTTGTGCAAATTATGAAGAAAGCATTTGTGATTTGAATTGATAGGACCATGCTTAGTCAGCAAAATTTCCCAAATCGTTAGTGGATGGGACCGAGCGATCATCAACATACTTAGTCTGCTTTTTGCGACCATCATTGAAACGATCAAACAAATCATCGCTTTCAATTCTTTAGTTCCCAGAGTGATCCCACAATCTGTCTATGATCTTGCCGAATAGCGAGGTAGAAGGTGAACCATCGTATTCTCCTCACAATCTTTTATTTCCCAGCACGCGCCATTTTCTGCGGAAGAATCCTTATCGAGATAGAACAGGATGTTTCTTTCAGTTCCAACGATGACCCCATGTCAGATTCATACATATTTTCTAAACTTTCTGCAGTTAAGGAAATCTTCTGTTTATGCATCAGGCACTGCAAAATGGTGATATCAATTACCACAGTAATATAACAAAAGCTAATTTCAACTACATAAATATGCTGAAATACTGGTTAAAACTGAGTTAAAAATCAAATATAAAATTCAAATGACTTCTTCCCAAATTCATGCTCCATAGAATCTCTATGTTACATCCAGAGGAAAGCCAACTACAAAATATTGAAAAATTGATCCCAACAGTGACCTGACTATTGCCTGTTTTTTCAGCTGACGGTAAAGGCACCCGTTTTGAAATTTTATTGAAACAAATAACGACGTCATACTAAAAATTTCCTTTTTTTTTAGCAATTGCAATAGAAATAATTTGCATAAGTGCAAATTTACTAATTTTACAGTTTAAAGACTACCGTATTTTAATAAGCTTATATGTCTTGCTTTGCTTCCGTCAAAAACGGTATTATTATTAGTTCTGAATACCACATCAGTATATTGCTTGCTGGAAGTTAGGATGTTTTATTTTGATTCATATTTCTGAGTTTACTTGAACATATATATTTGCTGTTCATTTTAACCATTTCAAACACTCAAATTTACCGTCAAAATTTTAAATTGCTTTGCAATTTAACTTTTAAATTCAAATTTACCATTTTGCTATTTAACGTCAATTTTTAACTTTTAATCACACGAATTTTCCTGCACTTTTTTTTTGACTGGGAAAATTTAATTTGAATATTTTTTTATCATTATGCCAACTCATGGCTTCAGGCATAAAATTACAATTGATGTTCACAGTGAAATCTCCATGAAGAAGGAAGAGATTGATTTGCGTCATTTTAAGCGGAATTATCTCAACGGTAACTGAATCAACAGACCAAACAAAAAAGGGCAAGGCGTTAACATCAGATCGGTAGCACAGCTTATTGCTTTACTCTTTTCACTCTTCATTTTATCGAATAAATCTAAAAACTTATAAATATCCTTTTTCTTCACATACAACTTCCTTTTTTTTTTTTTCGAGTGCATTTCATGAACAGAAATACTTCTGATTTGTAGTAGACAAGCTGGAATTTCTGTTTTCAGAACTTTTTTTTTCTAGCTCAGCGAAGAAATTCGAGCAATATAATAAGAAGTAAGAATTTGAAACTTTCTTTGATTAGTCGATTGTTCTGTTCCCACATAATTTCAAAATCAGTACTAATCATTTATGGATGACACCATTAAGATTGCCCTCAAAACATTCAGAAATTTAATATGGTTGGGATCGCCTTTATGATTTAACCCTGAATACCTCAGTTTTCATTCCAACGGTCGAATGTCAGTTGTAACTATGCTTCAAAGATTTACTGTTCATATCGTAGCAATTATTAACGATTCTCAGATTATGGCAACATCTCCGCAGAGATAACGACTGGTGCAATGATCGAGTGCGCGGCAATCCAGTAGTTAACCGAGACTGGTTTGTCTGTGCCATTCTTGTGAAATGGTGGTTAATTGGCTGAAGTTGTACTTTAGAATGTCACTTTGTTTCTTGCTGTTTATTTTAGTAAATTATATTGAATTAGTTCTTCGTTCATCGTCACTATCAAGTGAACACAACATATTGGGCCATAGTTATTGATTTAGGCAGAAAAAAGTTATCTTGAAAAGCTGTCATAAATTTGCGCTGGCAGGAATCATTTGTGTCGCATCTTATTTTTTTAGCGTAACTCAGTACTGCACTAAATCTTAAATGTTGATATGGGAACACGCGTCGCGACTACGTCTCATTATAGCGATGTCTGCTTTGTAGACTTGTCGTCTTTCAACACTATTATATTTCAAATAGTGTGAATGCTAATCGACAACTAATCAGAATCTATTTTCTTGTTATACGAAAACCTTGTTGTATGTGGTATTATTGGAATTATAATACGTTCTCTTAAATTTAAATATTCATTTCAGGCAAAGGTTAAGCGGAAAGTTTTGCGTTATTTGATCGAATCTGTTAAGCACAGCTCAAAATCCAAGAAGTAGCATGGTGGTGCTGAAAATAGTATTACCTCTTGTTGCTTGGCATTTCATTTACAATCGCGGATGTCGTCTTTCATCTATGCCTGTTAATAATTGGTATTTAGTTTTCTTACTTTCTCTATATGGCAATCTTACATTCTCGAAATCGCTCAGAAATGTAGGGAAAGGAGCTTCTTCTATGGTCTTCCAAGTTTCATTTTATATGTATAAATCATTGTTTCAGAAAACTTTAAATCAACGAGATCTGTCAAAGCTGCGATGGCAAGACTGACTACTCATCTTAACCGTTTCTTCTGGGAGCTAATTGTTGCTTTTATGTTGGTTGTCTCTGCTGCCGTTTTTCAAACATTTCATTTTTTCAACAATGCATGGTTGGTGCATACCAATGGTTCATATATCTATCAGGTTTTGCTGTTATTCTTTTTATCGCTTATGTACTGGTCCGTTTGAGATGTTTGATTCCAGTACCGACCCTGATTGTGATTTTTGCAATTAAAATTTAGACCCGCAACCTCCAATATATGAAGGATAGTATAATTCGTGGCATTTATTTCACATTAGAGTACCTTTATTGAAATGTAAGTAGCTTTATCTTTCAATGGCTCCAGTGCATTGGAAAACTGTGAAAGGGAAAGAAACATGCAGTGGAGAGATTCTCGCATAAAATCGAATCATAACTGTAAATGAGTTGAAGTTTGGTAGTCGTTCAGTTTTCTTTTAATACGAAGAGTCTTTGAAACTTCTTTTCCCCTTTATTATATTCAAACTGTTTTCAAGAAATAGTAAATTTTCAGCGTGGTTTGGGAGACGACTGTGTAAAGAATGAAGAATTTTCGAATGGAATTAGATGTACAGAATGGTTTGATAATATATACAACACATTCGTTATAAATGGCCAGAATTTTACTGCCTCGGATGTTGTCCCACCTTCTATAGGTAATTCCTTTTATTTCATATGTATTGTTTCAAGAAGCAGGCAATTTTTCAGTCCTACTTTTCCATAAATCCTATTTTTTAACTAGATTCAATAGTTATTCAATGTATTCATCGAATAAAATGCTTTTGATTTCTTGTTAGCATCTTTTTGTTTTTATGTCATCTTTATCAATTTCCAGGACTAAGAATGGCACGTGTTCTCATGATTTTCAGCGTTCTGTTGTATTTAGTCATTATTTTTTCGTTATTTTTCACTTGTGTGAAACGCGATCTCAAAGTGCAAAAACTCTTATGTGGTGTGACTGTATTGCTAAGTTAGTGGTTGTATTCTTGCTTTATTTCATTTTCTGTACGTATTTACTAGTGTTATTTTTAAAACAAATGAGTCTTTTTCTTTTAACTCATAAAACGTACCTCATAAATATTTTCCCTTTCAGTTTCCATCAATTTGCTCATTATATTCCTCGTTTTGGTAGATAGCTTAGAACCATTTATCAAAACCATGAAATACGTAAGTTCTTTACTTTTCTTCTTTGACTGTTGAAGAATTTCGACCCGATCATTTTTCATTATTGAGTTTCAAGTTGTTTCAGTGTTCACTCGGCAGTGCATTTTACTACTTTCTTTTATCGTATTTGTTGTTATGGATTGGAAGCGCAGTGCATTTTGATTCTTGGATTGATGTTTATGATGATATGCGTACGAACAATCTGCCGATGGAATTTCTGAGTCAAAGTCGGAGAAGTGTAACTTTATAGAACGAAAGCCTTCGTTTCTTAATGTATATATAATCTGTAGTATAATTTATTCGGTAAAATTTTGATATAAATAATAAGATTGTTTGTTTTTCAAGGAGACAGGTTATAAAAAGCAATGGGATTTCCAGATGTTAAGTTGAGAAATATGAAGTGATGCATTATGTGAGGTAATGAATTTATCTACGAAACTGCTTCAGCGAATAAAATACCATTGTGCGTATTTCTTATAAGGCTTGCAAGTCTATCCTTGTTTCCTATATAAACGCATTAATGGAAGATGTCAAATCTTCCAGTCTTCAAAATAAAATATTGTTTACCACCGTTAACCTCTGGCTTCCGCGTTAACAAGATGAAGATAGCCAGAACATTTCTTGTTCTAATTCCGATCTTATTAGTAGGTCAATATCGATCTCTTAAGGGCTACTTTGTATCGTATTCTGCAAGAAAGTACTGCCCAAGAATACAATCACTTTTCTGCCGAAAAGATGAAAAGATAGCTTGCTGACGAGCGGAAGAATCGTCAGAAACATGAGGATGGAGAAAGAAGGTGGTTGCTAGATTTCCCCTGCACCAGTTTTTCAGAAATATCGAAATCAGTAAATGAAAAGTCGAAAATCAAAGTAATGGAGTAAAAAGATTGGTTATCTGTAAGAGATCATATAACCAATGAAGATTTATGATTAACTTACTAACTGGAAAGGGTGATGCTATGCAACATAAAAAACCGTATAATTGATACTGATCACATAATTAACCGTATAATTTACAAGAACAAGCGACCAAATGGAATAACTGTGTCTGATAAAAAAAAGTGTTTAAGCCAATGAAATATCCTGCATATAAATATATCACGAATATTACGTGCAATAAATTCTAAAATGCTTCAAGACTGGAGTAAAGTCGTTTTATGAATATAGATAGTACGTATTTGCTCCATTGGTGCCAAAGACAACTTCGGAATGCGAACCTCTGGATTTGTACACTGATGAACTGCTTTTATGTACTTTTTAATACACGTTGTGAACCTATAGAACTCAACCTAATATGGCTATTTCAACCTCCAAAAAACTTTTTTGGAGGTGCAATAAAATTGGAGGACAGAAGAGAAATAGATGCGTTCCAAATAAACAAGATGTGAAATATGATTCATTTGAAAAAGAAACAATAAAACTGAAAACGCTGCTTAATAAATAAATTATGAAACTGTCTGTCACATCATTATTGGTGAAAACATGAGAGCATCTCAATGTGTTGCTTACCAGGTGCATATTTTTATGAGTTGTAACATAATTTATCTTCAACAGACTTCAATTTTCCATGAATAGCATTTTGGAATGATTTAACGGGTGGTTTACTTTTTTGTTAGTATACTTCACAATAGTCAATAAAAAACACTATTGTTTTGAAATTATAGTCGACCACAAATTTTTCGAAAGATTTTCGAATTTGAACAATAAAAAAATGGTATATGCCGTTCGAAACATATATTATCTCTCTAGTTCACACAAAGTAAAAAAGTATACGCCGCATTTTCCAGTATTGCAGAATATGTTGCGAAGTTTTGTACCTAAAAGATTCCTGTATTGGAAATATTTTTCACTGAATGCTTCCGAAAAAATTTCAATATGCCATTGCCTAAAGCAGATTTATAAAAGCACACTAAATATGATATCGTCGCAAAGAAAATCGTGAAGATTCAAACACAGAATCTTCAGAAACTTTTGTAGCTCATTCTAAGTAAAGAAGACAACTTTTGTTCATACGCGGCACTGAAATTTGAATAAAATGTTAAACCAATAAGGATCAGAGATAAAACAGAAAGTTCACTTTATAAACAATATCAAATAATTCTATAAAGATACTGACTTAACAACTTCTGAGAATATATTGTCTTTTTAAATTAACACTTTGTAAAAACATCTGCGATAGGTTCTTTCAACTTGTGTCACAGAATATTCGATACCCAAGTTTACAAAATTAGAAGTGAAGCGATGCTTGTGCGCAAAATAAAAATAACTTTAAGTCTTAAACAGGAAAAATGAGAGAATGGTTGATATGTGTATAATTATTGATGACTGTTAGAGTATTCAAATAAAAATTGTAAGTAGCAAGATTAGGTACATGTGTATTATTGAGGCATAATTCATGATCCCGTATATCGCCCCATCCGCCATTTTCTCTCGAAGGTTTTAATGTTCGCTTCAGGTTCTCTGCAACTACCATATTTTGCGGAAACAAAGAGTTCGCTGAGTTACTAAAAAGTTCCATTGCCTGAAAATTTTATGATCTTTCCTTTCCGAATTCATCAGTCGTGATAGTAAATTTGGTAAAATTCAATACAACTATTTGTAACTGAACATTAAACAAACCATTGCAGCAGCATTATGAACAGCACAACGGTGAGTATGTATGCCACAATCACCGATATGTATAACACGAGGAGCTTTAACAGCAATGACCTTCAGTCTTGATGGCAAGCACTTCATGCTAACGTGTAACAACGACCAATCCCAGTTGTAGTCATCGTACTTACAGAACAACTAAAAAGACAAGGGATTTTAAACCTCATGAAAAATTTCCATTTTTTTATCAAGAAACAAAGCTAGAACTTACTTCCGTACAATTTTTTATAAGTTCCCACGTATCCGCATTGATAGCCATTCCCATATTATGTTTTGAACTAAACCATGGATGAATACTCAGTCGATTCAAATCAGTCTTAAAATTATTGTACCGTTTGAGATATAACCCGAGGCTTATTACTTGACATTTTGCGCAGAAACTAAAAAATATTAAAGATAACATACTTTCACAAAAACAAATGAAAACAAAATAAATTTCCTGCAATTATCACTACATGAAAGTCTTCTGAGTATCAATTTTAATAAAACTTGAAAGCGCCATTCAGATGCCCAAGGATTTGTATTTGAAGTTTTGTAGTTCACGAAATTCAACTGCCAAAATTTTAAACTAAAAAAAAAAAAAAAGAAAAAAAAAAAAACGAAACCACTCACTTTGATTTATTATCCACAATTAGACGCAAAACATGCAAAAAATCTGGCGAAACATAGTGATCCTCCTCCAATAATATTACCCATGCTTTTGTCAAAGCATACTGTTTCAGTATTCCATCGAAGACGTAATTCATCTATTAGACATCATGAAAGTAAATTTGGAAAAGAAAAAAAAATTTATGATGGAAGATGAACATTTATAAAATTGACTTTTAGTAGAAATGATATAGAATCACCGACAAACAGTCCATCTTTCGTTATTTTTTTACCATTCGTTTCGATAAAAAATTGCAAACTTGAAGTCAATAAACGTTATTGTGATCATCTGGCAAATAAGTCCCACAATTAGAAATCTATAGAGAAAATTCAGAATAAACAAACCTTCCACCACCAATGATGTTTGATTTGTGTCAACTTTGCAACACGAAAATGGCCGTATTTATCTGGATTTTTCCAATTATTACATTTCAGGAGAGCAGCCCTAAAATTTGGAAGAGAATTTGGCAGAAAGTCGTAAAATTCCTGAAAAAATTCTTAGCATAAAAAAAAATCTTCACTATAGAAGTAGATTAAATGAGATTTACTCTTGTTTAGTCGCCTTTTCTGGACAATCCAAAGGATCTTGTCCAGGAAAAACATCTGGAAACAACTGAATATTGTACGGGTAGAATATTTGCATAACCTGAAACAGAAAATTATTATAGCTATCTCGGAACTTTTACTTATTGAAATAGTTAGTTAACTTAAAATTTTTTAAAAATGAATTTCAATTTTACTGACTTTAATATAAATCTGAATTTATTCAATTTTCAATTTCAAGTTGCAACTGATGAAGAGATGCTTTTTTTTCCCGCAATTATTCCAGTTTGCCTTTTGTAGTAAATAACATACCAAACAAAAATTTATCCCTTTAATCAGTCTGTTTATAGCAGCAGATGAATAATCATGACTAAAAATCAGCAACGTAGTTTCAATATATCGAGCATCTCTGAGAGTAGAAATCAACTGTTTCAAATATTCAATACGATTATGAACCTGCAAAATTTCTTCGTATCTATCGAACATAATTGCAAGCATCCTTCAGAACTATAAATAGAAAGTGCTTCCGTCATATATAGATGTTTCACAACTTTTTAAACAATTGGATTTTACAATAACTAAAAAAAAACCCTACATTGCAAATTATATTTTAAGAAATATATGAGATTTAAAAGAAAAAAAAAGAAAAACATACTTGAACAACTAATACAATTTCCACATCTTGCAACTGACCATACTTATCCGTATTAAGAATCTCATAGTTCGCATTAAGAAACTCAATCGAACGGATAATTTCTTCTTTGCTTAAGGGTAGCAGGGTAGTTCGAAACATCCAACCTAATTCAAGTTCCCGCTGGAACAAAAAGGAAAAAAGAAATTTTGAAGTGAGATGGAAGTTTTACTCTTGAAATGTAATATTACAAATCTTTTAAAAATTGCAATTAGAATTGTTAAGAGCAGTTCATTTCTTGCAGATGTCATTAACTCCGGATACAATCATACATGACCACTGAATATAAGATTGAAAGTACCATTCAGCTGGATCCATTTAATATATGGCTAAACTGAGACTCAAGAAAATGAAAAACGCAGATGATTCTTTCACCACTAGAAATCCAGTTTTTTCACAATTAGGTTTCTGAATTTAACCTAAACAGAGAACAAAACATGAAGTGTTTTCAAAAAATCTTACATTATCTTGTTCAGAGGTTAGCGGTGATTCTTTTTCTGGAGCATCGTACAGTGAATGTTTAAAATTTTCATTAGCATTTAGATATGGACTTTGTAAATTGACCATCAAAAATCCTATCTAGAAAAAAATTTTCTGTGTTAACTATGTATGAAAAAATAGTAATTTTTTAAACCAGATATGCGAAATAATCAACTAAATTATAGCACAAATATCATAGTGACATCATTTGATAAATTTATAACAAAATCATAACTGCAACTTATATGGGAGTTAAAATAATTAATATATAACGAAAAATAAACATATGCTCACTGCCATCAATAGCTTAGCATTATTAGAGGGCATGTCCAAGAAAAGAAGTAAAAGTGGGCGTATTATTCACTTAAACAGGAAGAGAAAAAATGACAGGAGGGAAAATAAATGAGTTGAAAAGACTATTATTACTACAATTAAATGCATTCTTTGCGACGTTTTGGACTTAGATTTTGATTCCAGCTGCTTCGATTTTAAATTTTAGAACTAAATGAATGAGTTTATTTCCTCACTCATCCTCTCTAGATCCAGCTATCTACATATGAAAACCTAACATGGCAACTCTGTCCTGCAAAACCCTTTCAGTGCGATCATTTTTCTCTACAGTGACTAGCACTTTAAAGCAAACTAGAGGCCTAATATCGTTTAATCTGTGGTCATCTTTAATTGTTTGTACAACTTGCCATTCTCCACTTAGAAATGTTTTTACTTGTTTCACTCAGGTATTCTTGGACCTTACATATTCGTTAAGCTCATTGCGCAGTTTCATTTTTGAAATCAGGTCCATTTCATTTATGGGATTAATTCTTGGGCACAGACTTTTTGTCTGTTCTTTTAAGCTTGTTGAACATGCTTCATAGAAAGATTTTGGTGCTCTTTTTCGCTAGATTCAGTTATTTATTAAATAGTATTTTACCTCACATAGAAGATGATGAGATCTGCAATAAATTAAACATAATAGAGTATGTTTAGTTCATTACAAATCATGACTATGTTGTTATTTACTATCATCATGGATTATATAGTGACTGCAATTACTTCTACTTAGATTAATGATTTAACATTCCAAGAAATCAAAACAAATAAATCTATAAAAAAGTAAAATAATCATAAAACTTACAAACGAAATGATGATGACTCCATTTAAACAACGGACAAATTTCTGACGGACCATCTAAGAAAACATCGTGATACCTGTAATACAGAAGACTTTGAACGCCTTTATTACATTATTTTCCGGTCATCATAGTTTACGAATCCAGATGAGAATTAGTTGCAACCAAAAGTTTACTGGTGACACTTTATGCTCACAAGATTGTTCCATATTATTAGAGCGTATGGAATTTCCTGAACCTGTGATTGAAATTGTTATAAAGCCTAAAACCACTTCAGATCAGGAAAAATTAGGTCTACTTTACCTTTGTGAGTCCTTTGTTTCCATATGGATAAAACGACGATAAAGTATACATGAAGATTATAATTATCTCTTAATCTTTATCAATGTTTTTAATAACAAAATGAGCAAACATCACCATCATTTCCTTATATTGCAGATGGAACAACTGCTACATCTTTCCACTGAACTACCAAAATACATTTTTCATAATCTTCCAAATTAAAATTAAAGAAAAAGACTTAAAAGTGACTACTAGGATCTACACTTGATTATATTAAAATTAAGAAAAATATTTCGTGTAGCAGTATTTTCTAAGGCGCACCGAAGTGCTGGACAGAAGAATAGATCTAAATAAAAAAGTAGACTGTCAATGAAGAGTCAACAAGAGATGTTTCGGCCTCAAATGATTGGATTTATAAATTATTATGTAATATATTTGCATTATACTTCTAGACTAGTTCGGAATTAACTTCATTTTATCATTAAAATTGCTTTCTTTTAGATCTATAGTATATTAGTAAATTTTGTAGAAAAAATTGTAGTATTTTTTCATTTACAGTGTGAATACAGAACAACACTCTTCAGCAGCGAAAAAGAGCTGAAAGTGAAGAAAGGGCAAGTGGTACTCTTAAAGACAAAATTGAAGTGAGCAATAATATTCAATAATCACACCGAGTTGCCGGCCAAATAGAGAATTTTATCCAAATCTCACTGACGTGTGCGCTTTAGAAGTAAGATGCATAATGATGAAGCAAATCTAATCAAGAATCCCATCAAGTAGAATAAAAAGTCCAAATACGAGAAATCTGTTCTGAAAGAACTCGTTACCTTATCATCAACTGTAGTTACAGACGTCGACACCACTAGAATATCGATGAAGCAACCTTGTGCAGTCGATTATATAATCCGTAGTCTGGGACCTCAGCCCGCTGCAAACCTGATTGCATTTCCAAAGAAATCCTGTACCAGAATTACGAATCTCTGCCAACCAGAGAAAATCCAGGAACTTAACGGTGTGAATATTTGGCAAAAATTCATTCCTCATATTAATAATTTTTATTTACCTCACTTAAAATGGTAATGGCGGAGATAAATCTGCATATCTCAGATGATATGGCCATCATTTAAAAGCTATTTACAGAAACACTTTTATATAATGCTTTATCCATTGTGCATAAAGCTTTGTACGTGGTAATCAACAGTAAGACAAATGAAATTAGAAAAAAACAATGAAGATTGTTTGATTATTTAATGACTGAGGCATCAATCTTACAATCTTGACCAGGTGAGAGAAACTATTACATGAATAATTACAACACTGATGCTAGAATAAATGCATTTTAAAAATTAGCACGAATTACCAAAATTTCACGCAAATTATATCGATACAAATTCACCAGGACAAAATTTTTACTCATTTTATAGACTTAAATGGCATTTTCATTGCTTCCGAAACTTCGGCCGACAAATTCCTTTCAGCGATACAAGCCACGCCGGCTCTTTCGTAAACATTTTCAATACCAATGTCCGAAATATCCAAAGAAGGTGAGTCCTAAATAAATATATTACCATATCGCCAACGTTTTAAGATTTGCAAAACTATCTCTAGTTCAATAAATTTGAATTTTATTAGTAACATACAGGTTCTTGCTCTTTTAAATTTTTATAATCTTTCAGCATGCGTTTGACATCATCCATGTAAACTGGTTGATGCAGATCATAATCTGAAAGAAGACATTTTCGAAAACAATCACTCTTAACATATCAACATTTAAAATAAAGTTTGAGTTACAAAACAATGAGATATTTTGTGAATGTTACGAAATATAAAATGAAAAAATATGAGTTACAAAACATGAAAATAATAATTGTAATTCCACAAAAAAATAATCCAAATCCATACAAAAATTCCTCAACTATGAACTTACCAACAAAATCAGGAGAAAAAAGGGTACTCTGTCCAGCACGAGCCATTGGAATCCTACTTAAATCGCCAAATTCTGAAACTGTATGCTGACAGTTGATAATATATGAACGACAATCACATTAAAAAAGATATTTAGTTAAAGTATACTACTTTCATACATAAAGTGTACTTCATAATTTCATTAAAACCGAATGAATATTCTCAAACCAAACTCATAAAAAATCATTGATATATCCGAAAAGGAAGATGAATTTTTATCACAATATAAGATCTAACAGAAGTCTGTGAAAACTTCAGGAAGATTATATATATTTATTAACGATTTCCACTACTATTCAATATGAAAAGTTTGATCTCGAATGATGAATTAGTATCTCGTGCAAACCCCGCAACATTAGCAAAATTTTATTTTTGTTTCCACAATGTGCAATAGAAAAGTTTTTCATGAAAAAAATTAAAACATTAGAAAGCCAAAATGTCTTAATTTTTCTTAATGGAAGCTTACCTTCTTCATCCGAAGAGAAGCCTGCTTTTTCCCCAACCTCCTCTCGCACTTGGTCTAATATTCTGTAATTCTATGTAACTTCGGTTGGAAATAGTGTCGGATGCATTATTACCATATAAGCTATCTTATATTATCAAAAGAACTTTTATAATTAAACACTTCAACAATCGTTCATCAACACGTAATCTCATAAATAATTGAATAAAAATTATACATCAAATGCTTATTTTCATCTATAAAAGCTCCTAAATAAATTTATTTTGAAACTTACATCCTCAGCCGAGCTGCAGTACGCCACTTAATTCTTTTCAATATTTTCGATTTACGAAAAAAACCTGGTGTAAGCACTTTCCTCGCTGTGGGTTCTTCAAACGCACTTGAACTGGTATATTTCATGAATTCCCTCTAAAATCATTATATATACAATGAAATGGTAGAACAGTGCATGTCAAGGAATGCAAATCAACAATTTTTTGAAGTAGGAAATACCAAACCTTGATAAAAATATAAAATTACTAGCAAAATATAAAATTCTAGAGCACAAAAATAGTTAATAATAAAATTCTACAGCATACAAGCTACAGTTAATATCAACACATCAAAAATAATTTTGATTCCAGTAGTTATCGGTACCTCCTAAATTCATCTCTGCTTCCCAATCTCATACCGCATCGATCTCAACGAAAAATACTTACATTTCGAGAAATAAGAAGTGATTTCAAAATATTCATGTAATAATGGCGTATATAATGGTCATATAGAACTCTGCGATTATCACGCAGTTGCACTTGATCTGATGGCCTTTCTGGATTAAACCAACCACCTAAAAATGCCTAGAAAGCTACGTGATTGTAGAATTCTGTAAAATTGAAACGCTCATACAAAGATGTAATGTGCCCAATTTATATTTTATCAGCCATCAAACTAAGAATATAACTAATCTATTTTGCAAAATTTAATCTCAGTAACAGAACATTAAACCCGATTTCAATCATAATGTACAAATTATATTTATTAAGAAAAGACAAACTGAGCTTACATCGAATCTTTGAATGTAATTTTCCTAACGGGTTTCCGAAGTACAAATTTGGATCTGCTGTGAAAATAATATCTAAGATTTTCTCTTCATCCTTATCTGATCCTTCATATTTGGGCAGGAAACGCTGAAACATTATGTTTGAGTTATTTCTAAATAACGCTATGTAATGAAAAAAAAAGCATGAAATTACACCTTCAAATAATTTTGTGTGTCTGTGCCAAGACTCTGAAATGCGTGCTTCGTTATTACAGCCCGGAACACGGTTTCCTGGAAGAATATATTGAGAGAGGATATAAAGATGACGTGTATTTCAAATTATGTATAAACGTATAAAATATTTAGGAATACTTGTTTCGAAATATTTCGAGCAACCAGAACTTATTCAGATTATCTATTACAGGTGCAGAGATCTGATAAATACACGTCAAACCTGTTCAACAATAACGGTCGGTACTTGAACAATCTCACCGCCAAGACATAAACGTGAAAAGTGTAGGTTCGGCGCATTTGCCCTGTTCATTCCCAAATACGCTGGATAACTGCCGGCTCTTATCTTCAATATCCTTCAGTTATATTCAAGGTCTACAACATATTCAACCGGAACTCCACATCCCATACGTTTGCGACGTTCCAAGCAACAAACACCGCTTCGTGACTTGACGCTTCCTCCCACTAAATAACAAACAACTGTGATATTCAGCGGTTGGTTGGCGATTGCAGTAAGATTTGTGGATGGATTTCAAGATGCGTGGGATCCGAGTGAAGTAGGGTGGGAAAGATCGGAAGGTACGTCATGATGACTTCCATGCACTCGTCATATTTTTGAGATTTGTTGATGGCAAGGTTTATTTCGAGACTGTTCTATTAAATTCCATACAGATATGCGGATCCTTGTCTAGAGACTATGTTCCGAGCTCTTGGAAGCAAGGGAATCCCTTGGCGGCTTCTACTCCTTTATGATGATTCTGTGTATAATTTTACGGAAGAGATGATGTAACATTGACTGCGTCTAGATTATCTACTTGCTTCAGTTTTATATTTTCGAAATTAAAGGAGTCAAGATATTGTATTTTAGTATGGAAAAACGATGGGTGACTGATTTGGAAAATCAGAATATTGATGGTTCTAGAAGGCTGCGACATCTGTTAATGACATGTGCTGATCCTATCGAAACAATCAAAAATTTCCAGGAACGAAATAGTATTAAGGTATGTGTTGATCTTGCACCATTCCAAATAGTAGTAAGGTATATGTTGATCTTGCACCAATGTTTTTTGAGAGAATAGTTGATTTTCCTACTAATAACTATTAGTATGAACTCATCAATGCATAAGATTTGAATAGTAACCGTCATTGTCATTATTTCCTGCTTCATGCTGCAAGCTTTTTTATTGGATTTTGCGGTAATTCATTTCATCGGATACTAAACAATATAATAATAATTCAGCTTGATAGCATTGAGTATATTTCCTTCATACAGCTCATGCTCTCTTTCAGAAAAAAGATAGCATCTGTCGCGGTTCTTTGTTATCACATTGTAGCTTTCAGTAATCATTGTTTTGCTGTCGACAGTTTGGCGGTTTGTCTATAAAACCAGAAGAATGAAGCTCTTTAAGCTAGCTTTGATTTAGAATTTGTTATTCATAAGAAGAATCCATATTTTTTGATATTGCTGATATCACTTCACATAGTTTTTTTCAGCTACCGGTATTAAATCCAGCATTACGATTGCTCGATTTGCACAATATTCGCAGAACAGAATTCCATGAAGAAGTACATGCTTTATCTTTGGAAAATAACACTCATGATTTGTATGCATATAATTTGATATATTTTTCATTTTTTTCGTATTGGATGCTTTATAGGCAGCGAATGATATATCGGATTTGCTGCTTACAAAAATCAAGGATTTAGGTGCGACAGGGACTATAGAATCAGTGCAGTTATTAGAAAAACAACTGGAAAAGAGTTTCAAATTGTATCGAGTTCCCAGCATTCGACCTTTTGTATTAGAAACATTGAAGCAGCTACCAAAAGCTCCAGATCGGTAGGCATTAATTATCGACATTTTTAATAGCACTAAAATTTGTTGGAAAAAAAACAGCTATTGTAGGTACAGAAAGTGATATTTAGGACTTCTTCACTCACCTTCTGCTGTATATTCTCTGAATACATTAGCCTCACAATACTGTCTGAATACGAGGGATGAAAAAAATATTACCATTCAATGTAAGTGTGAAATATGGCCGAAGTTGCACACGATACTTTGTAGTGACTAGTCATTGTATTCTAAAAGCTTTTCTCATCACATTCCATTATTCTTTGCCTTCCCCTAAAAAAATTCTTGAACTCTCTTCCCGATGTGTATATAACCTCTTGCTTACAATTTTAGGATATGTTTGGCTTTCTCAAATAAAATGCTTCGAATTGAGCTTTTTGTTAATGACTATAGTTGACAGTAATAAGTTGGTCGCATTTTCCTAATCAACGTAACATGTGGTCATAAAAAAAATCACGGAGAAATGTGTCCTTTTGCAAATTTTTTCTTGGCATGCTTTTTAACAGTTGTGACGTTGATAATGAATCGTAATTTCGTGAATTTCATTTTGCTTAAATAAGTTTTCATTTATTTGATCTCGAGTAATTTAACTTTAATCAGATACCTAAAAGTGATTGTGACCGACCGGGAATTTTACGACAATTGTGCGGTTACAGTACGACAACAGATTTGGCTGAAGAATGATTCGTTATACATGGACGCAATACTTCCAGTTATAGATTCTTATATTGATGAAAAACAGAAAGTTATGCAAATAGTGGACCAATCACCAACAAACTATTTTACATGTGAGACAACCAAATCTAGGCGCCAGTGGCCGCAAATTTTAGGTAAATAATATCGATTTTATCTCAAGGCAGTAGTTTTTTGAGCCTAAAATTAATCACAACTTTCCAACAGCATAATTTATAGAGCTAATGGCAATGGTTGGTCAGCAGGAGCCGTTGTATCGACGATTAAACAATGTTATCCGTGAACGTTTCCTAAAATCTGCTGATGCAACATATTGTTCATTGCGGATGGAACTTGTGATGTCTGCTCATGATTTGAATATTGAATCTGTGATCCGATCAGGTTATATATTATAATATTTAGGCTAGAAAATAGCTGTAGAAAGTATATTAGAAATTTTTTACTCGTTTCCATTTTTAGATCCCTGTCATGATTTGGCTTGGTGTCTGGATGCCTGTGTCAGAGACAAACACTTGGATGCGCAACAGACCAATAAACTAAAAAATATATTAGATTCAACGAAGAAAATTAAAGCAGAGGTCATTAAGTGTTTTCCAAGTTTTGCGTTCATATAATCCATTAGATTTAATCTTGTTTAGCTCTGATGGAAGAATCTAACGATATCATTCTTCAAAACTTTGACTTTATCAATTTGATGGTTAGAGTTGGCTGTTTAAATGTCCATACTTTTTAACCCAATAATAAGTAAAAGTTTTCCTCATCTTATTTGAAAGTTTCGAAAAAATTTCAGAGTATGCCCAGCTCAATTCAGTTTTAAGAGTATTCCTAAGCGCCATCGCACTTTCTATGTGTCGTATTTACTCTAAAGCTTTTTAGCTAATCTTTTTTTCTCTCAGATAATTGGAGATCTAGCAATGATTGCTGGTGATGCACATGTTATACATTTCTTATGCTCAATGGCCGTTAAAGTATTGCGCGATTCAGCTTTGCATGCTACTGGTCATTTGCCGAGAGAATTAGTTCCTTTGCAACTTCTTTTGAGGTTTCGTCTGAATAGATTCTGAATTTCTTCACTCAAATTTAAATTATATGATGCATATATTAGTCTAGATTTTCAGGTTATTATCATTTGGAGCTTCTGCACACAACATTTTGTCAACTAACGATGTGCCTGTCTTACAGAATGTGGACGCTCTTGTTTTTACTAAATTTCTGGCTTCTTTTACTACACTTATTGTAGAAGACGTTATACGACATGAACTCAATCGAGCGCCAGGTAAGTGAACCGGATCTTGTGTAGCTTAATTGGAAACTATGCAATGAAATCCTTAAATAACTGAACCTGTGTGAAAGATGTCGAGAAATTGAAAAAGCTAACTCAGGGTTTGCAACAAATTGACTCATGAACATCGGCTAGATTAAAATTGATTCATGATTTTGTGTCCGTGTATTGATTGGGCAGCTTTCTTCAGTATTTAAGTGATTAATTTGCAAAGTTTGATCATCTTTATAGACATGACATTTCGGATTGATCATAGTTTGTCGTTAGAATATTTTATAGATGAAATTATTGACGAAAATCCTGCAAGTGACTTTCTCTCTGATCCTTCCGAAGAGATGTTGAGTTTTTTGAAGACGGATGTGACATGCGCGTTGCTTTGGATTCATTATCTTTTGGATGTTCTTCCAAGCAAGCGTCGTGTTTCAGATTTACCGGGCATTATGCGTTATTTGAAAGCACTACCTCGCTTAAAATACAAGGTGCGAAATTCTGAGCGAAATAGTTTTGTTACACCAGAAAATGTATTTGGAATTTCCAATAGTTAATTCCAGATTGCCTTCTGTGATCCATGGATACATCTAGTAATTCACCGGTTGCTGCAGTCAACACCATTTGACCATCTTTTATCAACTGAGCAAGCATCGCATTTCATTATAGAAGAATATCTGTTAAAAGGATTGGACGTAAGTCAAAATTTTTGCATGAATTGGTAGATTAGCACCAACTAACATTTCTCGATCTCTATACTCTAATTGTAGTGTTTAGAAGAATTTCCCCGGAATGCGTTTCGTAGAATGGTTTCACGTTTTTTTTCAGTTTTATTGCAAGTAAACTAATATCAATTTTCTAGCGTTGCCCTGGTGTGAAGTACCATCTTCTGCGTATTGTACATCTGTTGTGGTCTTCTATTGGAGATTTTCGTTGCCGTCTTATTTTGGACAAAATTGCACCAGAGGTAAGACAGCATAAGGCCATTTTATTTGGTGCTTGAAATTGCTATTTTCATTTATGCCATGAGAATCGAAATTGATCTTTTTTTGCTATTTCGCCTATAAATCATAAAACTTAGCTCGAACATGAATATCTGTTGCGCTCACTGGTTCATCAGGAAAATCAAGTCAGATTCTGCAGCATGATCTCTGCATAAATCGCTTTACTTGCTTATTTTTATTACCTTACTGCAAACTTTATATTTCTCGCTTTATTATTTATATTTATAACTTGCATTAATCTCTTTATTTAGCGAAATTACTGGGCGATGTTCTATATTTTTTACAGAAAGTTTTCGAATCAGGTGATCCTGAAGTTGAGATTGATCTGAAACGTTACACTCAAGAATATCAACGTATACGAACAAAAATGACGGAAAAAAGCTCGTCTACGGATGGGTCAATATCGAGTGCTTCGGTCACTTCTATGCAATCGATATCGAGTGCTTCAGTCACTTCTATGCAGTCGATATCGAGTGCTTCGGTCACTTCTATGCAATCGATATCGAGTGCTTCGGTCACTTCTGTGCAATCTCTTTCAGACACTACACAAACCATAAAGAAGTGAATGCTTTTAATTTTTATTCTTTATGACATATTAGTTTATTTCTGTACATTTCTGTGTTTTCCTTTCTGATTACCTTACTATATAATTTGTAATAGTTGTGAATTCGGATAAGAAAGCCGCAAATTATTGAATGTTTCCACTTATTCTTTTTGTATTTAGCGATTGAATAATATTGAATTTTTTGTTGTTCTTTTTTTTTTTGCTGCCAGATTTTCTTACGGGTCCACGTCTTTAATGCAGCCAAGTGACTGTAACAGTTAAACTGGACAAAGTGAATCTAAAATCCAATAATTTATTGTATTCCTAAAGTGAGAGCGATTTCAGCCATACCTGAAATGATTTTTACATTTAAAAAGATTGCAACATGATATAGAGATAAATGCTTTTTCATCATTCTGGAATTTATTCGTTTAAGCTGTGAGAATGTCTATGTAACATTGTCGATGTAAACTTTATGTTGCAAAACTTATGTAATTTGCGAAGTCCGCAGGCATTAAATATATTCATAAATGTTTCCTATCGCAAATCTGTCAAGAGAATTCAAGGATTTACATGAGGAAAAAAGAAAGGAGCACACGGCAACACATGAAATGAAATTGTCTTCTGAAATGGTTGGCATAGATTGTTCCTAGTTTGGTGGTCCTATATCATTTTGGTTCTCATGTATGGGCCGTATAAAAATAGGTTAAATGATGTAAAATTGGGGATGCGTATGTTGCTGTTTTGGTGTTTCTGCAAATTTGTGATTTAAGCTTTGTTGAGATTTCTCAAATGACTAGTCTTAGAACATCTTTCAGCTTCAGCTGCAATGCAAGAGCAGGTTAATAAAGCAATGGAAAGTGCTAAAGAAGCTGCGGCATCGGTTACTGAACGTGTCAGTGACTTCTTCCAGGGCAATCCGTTTGCTACACCAGTCGGACGCAAAATCGGTGACGTTATCGTGATATTTGCAGCTTTGCATATTACCTACGGAAACTGGGCGACGTAATATAATATTATTCGAAGAAGTGTAGATAAGAGTGAAAGAGCAAGAAAAAACTGCCTCATCAAATGAAACTGTTTGCGTTCATTTTTATGTATCCGCTGTTTTATTATCTTTGTAGAAAGGTTTACTGTGAGGAAATATAGACGTTGATTTTGTTGTATTCTTTTTTTTTTTTAATCATTTCCTTTTGTAATATCTGTTTTTAGCAAACATTTGTTGTAGAAATGGCGACCGATGCAACTATTTTGGCAACTGAAAATTGGGGATTAAATATGGAAATTTGCGACTTCATCAACAACACGGCTGAAGGGTTTGTGTCCCCTTTTTCTTCCTCCCATCTTCCCAAAATTTTGATGATCAGTAAAAGCCAAGAGATCTGCTTCTCCTGCAAGATTAGAAATTCAGAAGATCATTCAACCGATTGTTGCAGAGGGCGTGATGCAATGCGCGCAATTCGTAAACGATTACATTCACAGATATCAAAAAATAACGCTGTTGTTATGTACACATTAACAGTGTTAGAAACTTGTGTAAAAAACTGTGATATCCGATTTCACGAATTAGTTTGTCAAAAGGACTTCGTAAATGAACTTGTCAGACTTCTCGGTCCGAAGTTTGATGCACCTCAAATAATACAAGAACGTGTTCTCGGCCTAATTCAGGTTATTTATTCAAAGTTTGATTTGTATTCGCTGTTCAGTTTATACAAGATTCATTTTTTGACTGCAGATGCTATTCTTAATGCTCTTTTTTTTGCTTTTCATGGAAAAATCTATAAGAAATATTTTCTTTCAATAATTTAAGTACTAAGAAATGTTTTTGTTTATCTTATGGTGTTAAACATTAACGAGAGGAAGTTTGGGTATATGCTTTTGAAATTGAAATTCCAGTCATGGAATGATGTGTTTCGAGATAATCCGCGTTTGCAAGGTGTTTGCCAAATTTATGATGAGCTAAAAGCGAAGGGCGTTCAGTTCCCCATTGCAGATCCTGGCTCGATGGCACCAATATTGACCCCAGAAAGAGTAGGTTTATCGTAATTCCTCATAGCTATGTTGAGAATATTCTTTTGGAAGAATGTAGTACATTTTTTTATCCAATAAAAATTCTTTTTTGCCGCACAAACTCTATTCTTTTCTTTATCTACTGCATATTTATCTGTAATTGTCAGTACACTCGAAATATCATTTGGTATAACAAATCCCTCTAATTAATATTGAATAACTAGATATGGAATTTCTGAGATTCCTTTTCTTTTACACAAACGTTCTTTTTTTTTTCTCTGCCCATCTTTCCATACACAGCTGTATTTTAGACTGTGTTTCCGGTCGAAAAAGCTCCGGCGGCTATTAGCGTTCAGGAAGATGCAGCCAGATACAGCATGTTGGTATGTAAAAGTATTTCTTTCTTAATTTAATTTTAAAAATTAATGCTGTAGTGTACAAGATAGTTCCTTCAATTGGTTGCTTGATTTTTTTTAACTTAGGTGCATCCACAGTAATGAAGCGCAGAAGTCTGTTTCGGGCTTTTTTTCTCTAGTTTCTATCCTTTACATACATCCTAGCACTTTGAATTTCGGCCAACTGAGGACTGACCAAAACCTACCAGCTTTCAGCGAGAAAGGCAATAATTGCTTTGAAAATATTCATTTTTCATCATCCAGATTCGCCGTATTGCTCAAAAAGCATATACTTACCTTTTGCACGTGTTTTTTTTAACTATATTGATCACGTTTCCAACGATTCGTTTTTGGCGATGCAGTAGGGAATGAGGTTTGTCGTACATTTCTATCAAGAAAATTAGTGCCTTAAAGCTTTCACCATTCAAGAATCACTATGTTTGAAATTGACACATGTTTAGCTTTTAACCAAGTAGATAAAGAACGCTTCACCGAGATAAGGGCTATTTTCAAATGCATTTTTAGTTTTATTTTATTTATTTATTTATTTATTTTTTGAGTATGCGAGTGCTATCGCTGTTTTGATTCAATTTTTTTCTGCTTTGCATTTATAAAATGTTATTTACTTCTTAAGCATTTAGGTAGTGAATGTACATGTAACTACTGGAGCTTAGATGAATAAATTAGCCATCAATTTATTCCACGTCTTGAACTCATTTTGTTAGATACCATTTCGGGCGAATTTTTAATATTTATTTAAAGCAAGACTGGTTGGGTCGTATTTTGTAGCTTTACTTAACCTTTGTACATTTACGCTATAATGCTAACAAATCGGTTTTTATAGGAGATGTAAAAGTCGTTTGATTAGTTATACTTCTTTTTCTATCCTGAAAGTGATATATAGTCATCGAAACTTGGATTTGAAATATCCTTATTATGGAGAAATTGCAAAAATTTGCTTCTGTCGATTGTGTGGTCACTAATAATTTCAACGCTTTTATAATCTCATATATATACATATATGAGATTATAAAATATATATGATATATATTAGTTTAAGATTTTAATTGATTGGCAACTAATTTATCCAAATGCATTGATTTTTTCTGTCAGACATAATAAAAGAAACATCATAAGCATACATTAGTATATGGAGATTCAATAGGAAAACTAATCGATCCATAGCTGCATTTTCACTGTCTTTTTTCTTTTTTTTTTATTAGCATTTCATCGGTAATTCAGTTTATCATTTTTCAGAATCCCGAGTTGCATAACTTCGTTGGTCCATCGCAGTCTGTGCAGCCG
Source organism: Onchocerca lupi (assembly GCA_028564675.1). NCBI lineage: Eukaryota > Metazoa > Nematoda > Chromadorea > Rhabditida > Onchocercidae > Onchocerca > Onchocerca lupi. The sequence goes on along the minus strand of JAOVVO010000167.1, from coordinate 30,309 downwards.
ACACCGGAGCAGCTTGAGAAATTACGCAAAGAACTTGATGTAGTAAACGGCAATTTGAAGGTATTGTATATCATAAGTTTCGTACGTCAAGGTCTGAAAAATTCGAAATTCGTGGAAGTCAGGAATTCGGAATTCACATAAGCTTTGTAAATTCGAAGTAGACCCAGAGTCATCATGTGCAAAATCTCTTTGCACTTAATTTCGATCTTTTTTGAAGTTACAGTAAGATGCGTTTTGAATGCTTTTACCTCTTGCTAACTTTGGCGAGATAGTTTTGCTGCTGAATAGTTTATGCATTTTGTTTAAGGTTATGCGAGAATTGTTATCTGGAATGGTTCCGGGGAAAGAGAAAACCGACGATTTGCAGCTGTTGGATGAATTGCATGTTGTCGTAAAGCAGATGCATGCTAGAATTCAAGATCTTATTCGTTCTGTTCAGAATGATGAAGTCATGTGTAAGTGTCTCTCCTGCAGACGGATGCAAGTTATATGTCTTTGTAAACAGGAAGTAGTATTCTATTGACTGCGAAATACTGAGACATAGGAAATGAATTCCATGAATCTACATTTTAACTTCAAAATTATTTATAGATGGCTGCCATTGCGAAATATTGAGACAAGGCAGAATGTATGTTCCTGAAGTCTAAATAAGCTGATAATGTGCTCTGCATTTCAGATGCATTTTTCTATTCTGATTTCTATATGATGGTTTCAAAATACTTTCTTAAATGAGCGTTAGATATATCTGTTATGGTTGTGCTTCACATCTTGGTACAGCAAGCAAGAATTTAATGGGCTTGAGCATTCTTAACTTTTGCAGTAAGAGAAAGTAGGTGATGATGACGATGCTGACAGTAAAATCGAATAACAATAATAAGTGAGTAACTGTTGGATTAAAATTTCAGACGAACTTCTTATGGTAAATGATGATTGCAATAATCTTTTTGAAAAATATGATCGTTATATGATCAATCGCACATGTGGTACGAAAGAAAATGTGGCGTCAGAGAGTAACTTGATTGAACTTGACGAACAGATACTGAACCAGCAGTTTGGTGCACTAAAAACTTCTGATGCTAATTTTGTTTGGTAGTGTTTTTCTTTTTTTTTTTTTTTTTTTTTCTAAAATAGAATGCTAGATGAATTCCTGTCACTTCATTATCTTCTTTCGGATTCGATGAAGATACTTCATAATGGTATGCAAGTGGTGATGATTGAATAGTCTTATGTGATGTGGACATGATATGTTCCCGAAACTCCATACAATCTTACAAGATAATTTTGCATGACGGCTGTTTAGATGCACTTGGTTCTAACTATATGTGTGAATTTGACAGACTGACATTGTGAGTCGATTTCTAGATCTACATGCAACCGAATTCGACCTGCTGTTGTTTGGAATACGTTTAACTTGGTGATTCCGATGATTTCAACATAAATTTACTTCAAATTTTAAGTGAATGACGTTGTTGCACAAAAAACTTCGTATTTTGGAAGATGGGTAACTAAATTTAGGACAGCGAGATAGTTTATAATTTAAGGAAATATAAATTTATGCTCTGGAATCGTTTTAAAATGCTTTAAAGGACGGAAGCTTCCGGTGTACGGGAACAAATTGGTACCAATCAGTCGGGAATGACTACTGAAAAAGGTGCTCCAGTTAGTGACAGAGAAGCAGCGGAAATGGCGGAATGGTTAGAAGCCCAAGAAGGCAAGAAAGAAACTGCTGTCGCTTCTTCCGTAACGATCACAGGCGGTATATTCTTTATCTTAAGTCAATGGTTTTGTGGATTGCCTTTCCTATATAATTTTTGCTGTTTAATTTCAACTCAAATTTTACTCTGAAATGAAGAGATTTTCAGAATCCTCTACAGAATGTGAAGCGCTTTTGCAGAACCAGTCAACAACCAAAGATAAAACGAAAACGACATTTCAACCTTCTTGACTTAAATATATACATTTTTTAAAATAAGAGCTGTTAGCAAAATTCATGTAAATGTAAGTTCTATTCCCGTGATACTGTTCAATTTCATTTATTTTGATATATTTTATTACAATCTATTCATTCTTATAATGTGAAAAGGTATTGTCCAGATATTGTCTTCATAGTAAATTGATCATAATGGAATTTATTTCGCAACTATTTAATTTGAGAAGAATAAAAATTTCGATTTATTTCAAGAAATTCGTGCTTATGAAAAATGTTCTTGGCGGGAATGAATATTAGAAATATCGGGGACGTCATTCAGCGACAGACAATATCCCTAGGTCAGAATGCCCACTATATCACATCACCGACATGGTCATGCAAGGCATTCCCCTCCCTGAGGAAGCTCATATTATTCTGATCAGTCCGTGTAGTTACTAGACTGCAGTTTTAAATCTTTGGCCGCATTGTCAATGCGTAGATATTCGTCAGATTCCATGATACAATTAGTGAGATATGAATGGAATTCTGTTAAACCATAAAAGTATTGGAGCAGTTCTGTAGAATATGAAAGTACGAGTACTGTTTACAGATGCATATTTATTTGAGACAAGTAACAAATAGATTCTTCTCGAAGCTTGCGTTTCATCGAAATCCAGATGATAAGGTGAATACTAACGGAAAATTTTCGTGTGTAATGATCACTTCAACTCTTCAAACATTTTCGATGAAATATCTGGTTTGCATGTGGGTAGCATGCAGCGTCCTCGTTACTGATCGGAGCCCCACATGCAGTACATATTGTTTTTTCATCAATTTGAACATGTAGATGAGCAGCTTTCAGCGCTTCTTTGGAGCGTGATTTTAGCGCTTGTGTCGTAGCCGAAAAAATACTAATTCTTTCCATCCGCAAATTTGGAGTTTTTGTTTGACTTTAGTCAATAAGTGAAAAGCCTTAAAGATACATTGCCCTATACCGAATTATTAATAAATACCTTTTTCTTCAGTTGCTGATAGTGAGATCGGTCTTTTACCGTCAATAAAGTACCTTCTATGAAACAAAGAATTGATGACAATGACCATTCCATCGGGATATCTTGCAATACTTCAGTTCCATTTGAGGTAAAATCAGATGTGCTTAGTAAATTGATTATACGAGATCTGAATTCCGGCTGAGACCTATATACACATCATTAATGGAGGAAAGGGAAACTGTCTCCGTAAATTGACTGATAATTTTTAAAATTTTGGGGAAAGGCGAGCTCATACAAGAATAAATCGAAAACAGATTAATGCAAGTATTAAGAAATGAAGTTAATTAGGAACTGAAGCTTACGCAACATTTCGCAAATAGAACTTCAAAAGCGTCAATCTCAGAACGTGCTCCGAAGTATCCGTATAGATGCAAAATAATTCAGCTGCATCGTAATCTTTGTGATCAATAAGTAATTTTTCGAGGCATTCAACAGAACCTTTTTCCTGACAATTTTTCTTTTAAAGAATTGAAAACTTTTTATTAATTTAAAATTTCTCCTAAGAAATAAATGTCTGCTTAATCAACCAGAAACTTTAAAAATAAGATCTGAATATGTCTTCCAGTAGTGACTTTTCTGCTTTATCTGTAACATAAAAAAAAATTCAGTCGAGAAATGCTGAAGTATAAAGTAGACATACCACTTGAAATGATGTCATCTTTCTCAAGTCAATGACGTTGATTATTGAAGTAACTTTAAGTCATAAACCTACCTGAACACCTTCCAACAAAGTCAATTCGACAGCAAAATGCGGGTAATTCTTGAGAGCCGCATGCATATCCAATAAATTTAGCTTATTTGACTGAACAAGAAAAGTACGTAGCCCTTTTCTGTATGATTTTTCATTTTTTCTACCTTCACGCAACAACATGTTGATTTCGTCTATATACATTGAAAATAACATTGAATGGAATTCGACGTTCTGAAAAAAGAGATTTCCGTGCATCATTACAGCAATCTTACAAATCTTTCACTTCTAGATCTAGCCTGGACCAATAACTTTCTCTGTTTAATTTGCTGTTAGGTCTTGTATGGAAAACGAAAATATTCAGTGACTTAAAAATAAATTACGCAGCGCGTAAAAACGTGAAATGAATCCTAGCATTTGGAACTGTAATCCCAATCTTAATTATTTTTTATCAAACGGCATAAACTTTGAAGAAGTGAAATATCCGAAGTTTTAAAAATGCTCGTGAGAATAAAATGCACTAAGCAAAACTGAAACTATTTTAAATTAAATGCAAGTACTTGGAGGGATTTAATTTCTTCAAGATATTTGATCAGCGTACTCCTATCCTGCTGCAAAACTCGTACAATTTTCGAATGATCTAATTTGACCGAACATCTTTTCAGACCGTCGATTATATCATTCTGATGAGTTCTAAGCAAAAACTCAACCCATTCTAATATCGTTTGTTCCGAATCAAATCTGTAAATTTAGTGAAATTTTCTTTCATTTTACCATATTCAAAAAGAATCTTCAAGATCACTAAAAAAAATATTTAAACACTCGTGGGGGCTGGTATTATAAGTGATCAAAGAATTCATTCTAAAGTTATATACTCATAATTAGATATTTGTCTCAAATACATATAGTGCTAATCAAATTACCTTGGAAAGAATTGTAGACATAATTCAGCAATCCCATCATCCCACAGATTTTCATTATATAATTCTCGACTTATTATAAGTGCATTATTATAATCTAAAAGACAAAATGCGACGGTAATAAGGAATTTTCGGCGCTTATGTTTTCGCATCCATTCATTACAGTCGTCAAATGTACAATGAAGATTTAATGACATATCTTTAGCATCCAATGCATCTTGCCGTAATGAGATCAACCTTAGTAGCATGGCGTCAATATCCTGAAGAGCTTATTTGCTTATATGAGTGGAAAGTATAATATTTGCAACAAAATTTGGGATTAATGCAAGATTTACATTTTTTTAATAATTTCTCAGTATTTCATTAAAAAAACCAAAAACTGGACAGTCAAACAGCTACTTTTTGATTACAGTTATAATCTGTTAAATCAGAAAACTCAATAAGTAGTCCGAAAAATTGACAAATATTAAAAGCGGTCTTATTTTTACCAAGTTACTAGGAAACTAATTACCAACTTGATGAGCTTTGTGCTTGAAAATTGGTACCAACGTTTCCCAATGTCTAAGTTCCCTAAACGATATTTTAGCCACTACACCAACTAAAAAAGAACTAATAATCGTCCGCAAAATGAATTCTCGACCTTTTAACCATAAATAATATAAGTGTGCGGTCAAAAGTCAACGAGATGTATGAATGTTATTTCGAGATATACATTAGATACCCGACAAAATCCAGCAACCCAATGAAGTTTTCTGATCGTTCTGAGATAATGTTCCAAAAAAGTTGTAAGTTGAACAGATTCTTTTGCAACGGAATCATCAAAAGATTCTTTTGATGATTCTGTGGCTTCTTTGGTTAACTCTGATCGGAACCCCGATGGGAATGGAAGTAAAAATCTAAATGATACCAAAACCTGAAAGACAGAAACTATCACATACAAAAGAACAGCAAAAAAGTGCGTTCAGCAAAAATAGAACTTCTTTGGAGTGAAAATTTGTCATTACCGTACGAGGATCTAAGATGAAAATTTGTCATTACCGTACGAGGATCTAATTCGGACAATACAGCCAATTCCAGAAATTTCTCGAATTCTTCATGTTTAAAAAGCGTTAAAGCCACTTTCTGTCTTAGGTCATTGAATTTCTGAAAGTACTTTGAAATATTTCTTGTTCCATTAAGAACTTGCATTAATAAGCACTTCAGATAAAAAAAGATCCACTGAACGTTTCAACATTACCAGTATTTCTGCTTCGTCATATTGCCCATTCGAAACAACATTTTCAGCAAGCCTCAGTGCTTCATCCAACTCTCCACTATCAGCAAGAGCTTCTGCCTTAAGAAAAATATTCTGTTATATTTTCTTTTTCTGCTATTTTCTTTATATCTTAATTTCAACTTGCAACAATCGTAGTCAAGCCATTTAACAATTTCTGATTTAATGACAAAAAAAGCTAATTTTCTGACCAAACTCAATTTATACCCTAATAAACCATGATATTTCTTCTATATGACAAATATTCTCGTTATTGCAAACATACAATTGCCCATCAATACACTCTAACAACATTCCACTTGTGAAGGGCCATCTCTGGAGAACAATTGACTGTTCAGAACTGAAAATACTTGCAGACCTAACAAGCATTTTGCATTAAATAATTGTTAAATGAACTTGAAACTTCCATCAAAAAATCAACTTTGATCAATCTGAATCCTCAGAAAAAGAACCTGTAAACGGTAATCGATGATGCTGTTAGAACAAAAACATGCGGTGAACGATATGCAAATGATACGATAGAACTCAGACCCCAGAATAGTGGCGGTCGTGATGAAACACCTTCTGATGTCGCAAAAACGCCTAAACCTTGCATACCATTCACCAGGAATTCGTCCTGAAATTGCTGTTACTTGTAATTTAAAAGACGCTGATTTCACTTAACATTAAACCTTATGATTTCAAATAAAAAATTTACTAACCGCATCTGTGTTTATAATGATAGGACGTATGGTTTGTGAGTCATACGGGAACAAAAATAGAGTTTTATTTTCCAGGATATTATGGACAAAATAAGCATTAGGTAGAGCATAGCATATGCAATATTTATTATACGATAAGGCAACCACATTCTCTTCAGTTCGTATCTCTTTTTGAATTTCCAAACTACCTGCTTTACTTTCACAAACTAGAATATAGCGATTGTTTGTGACTAAAGCAAGCTGTAAAGCAAATGGATCTGCTATCACTGGATCCTTATTCAATGCCAAATGAGCTATGTTCGATGCCGAACCTGAGCTAATTGGCTGAAAAATATTCAAATTAAAATTGATTTCAACTTAACTGAGTGGAATCCAAAGCTCAATACTTCCATAAAAGGTAAAACGCGACCGAAATCTTCCAATTACTAACCAGACAGAGTAATGAATACATATTGACGGAGTAACAAAACTGTTTAAAATGTTAATTTAACGATTGTTTTAGCCGATGCTAATTGAAAAATCCAAAAAATATTGTTATTTAAAACATGTGAAGTACGTTAATAATATGTTTATTAATGATGATATGAAATATTGATAGTAAATGCAAAACCTATTAATAGTAAATGCAAAACCTATATTTAAAATGAAATAATTCTTCACAATTTTGATCTCTTTCCAAAGAAACCGTTTTTTTAGGAAAGAAAAAAAAAGTGGATGCTTACCTTCAATGTCGTTATTTCTATATTAAAAATAGTGGACGCTGAGAGAACAATAAGATAATCTAGCGCTGTGGCAGCTACTATTCGTGCAATGGGAACATTCTAAAAACACCACTCAATGAGGTTTGAAGTTATAAATCTTGAAAATTCTTCTGCACCTTTTTGAGTCCCGAAAATTCTTTGAACATTACCATTGAAAGTTGCAACGCATTAATCATGCTTTTTGATGAAAGATCCATCAGTAAAATACGTCCTTGCGAAGTACCAACAAACAACGTCCTTGATGTCCCATCAACACAAGTCACCTGACATCAGTTCACAGGACATTATGACACTTTTAAAAATGTCATGTTTTGCATCTCAAAATTCAATTACAAACCTTTTCATTCGGAGCCAAAATTGAAACTGTTTCAAAAACATCACTGAGTCGATAATATTCATCCACCATTTCAAAACTAAGAAATCACTGAAAATTATATAAGATGACCAAGCTCGGATATGCAGATTGATATGCGATTGTGTGAAATATTTATTCACAAAAAAGTGGTTCGAGATTTGAATATCATTATAAAATAACGAAAATTTTATTTACAACAGGTACAACCTAAAAAATAGGGCAGATGCAATAAAAGCAAAACCAAAAATAAGATAAAGGAAACCTTAAAATGATATATAATCCAGCAGTACAAAAAACCTTCAAATACCTAAAATATCAACTTAATTTTCAAATGCCTGATTATACCCATCAAAATTTATAATGCACAATTCACATACACTTCACTGCATGTTACTAACGAATGGCACTTGGAAGAACTTACGAAGTCAACTATTTATGGCAATTATAAGATTTTTTTTATTTCACTGACATTTAAGGACAAAAACAGCATGTCAACATGAAATGAAAACTGAAATTGAAATAAATAAAACGTCAAGAGATTCGAAATCCCCCCCTCCAAAAAAAAAAAAAAAAAAAAAAAAAAAAAAAAAAAAAAAAACAAAGTAGAAGGAAGAGAACCCATATGAATGAGGATATGATGGTCAAATGAAGAAAGACAATAACAGATTCATTAACTACAAAAATATAAAAATGAAATGATCACAGAAACCCAGGTTTGATATAAATTACAAAGAAAAACAAGAAAAGAAATAATAAGCTCTATTGACTACTATAAACCTATAAAAAATTTTCATTTTATTGGTACTTAATTGACACGAATGAGGTTTACGAGTTTAAAGATCCAAATTCATTAACTATCAAAACTACAAAATAAGATCCAAATCCAACATAAAAATAAGATCCAAAATTTTATCAAAAACATAAAAATGGAATGATTACAGGACTCCGGTTTGGTATAAATTACAAAAAAGACAAGAAAAGAAATAATAAGCTCTACTGAATACATTTAAGACTGATTTTTTAGAGATGTGGAAAAAGCAACGCTAATTCCAAGAAAATTTTCAAAATGCATCCTTCATTTGATGAAACGGACGTACTGCCAAATCCACTGGTAGATGAAAATTATACTTACAAAGATGTTCGAGCAACTGATAAGTATCCTCACAACCTATAAACTATTCATTTTATTGGTAATTAATTGACACGAATGAGATTTTGCGAGTTTAAAGATCCAAATTCATGGGGCATTATCCGAATCATCGGAATATCTATTGCAATATACTACTTCTTGGTATAAGCGAGATATCAAATCAAATATAACTGTTCAAGCATTTCCAGAACGAGATTCTCTTGTCAACCACCAATCTGTTTCGCTTATTCACCCGCTGGATTACCAACTATTTTGATAGACTTTTATCCAATCAGCAATATTCTCATGGCATCCTTTAAACTTCTGGAAACATGCTACTGCTTCGATACTACCAACCTCTGCTACTTCTATTTCAAGACATGAGATTCAATCGAAATTCGAAAGAATCTCTCTTCGACTCGTCTTTTTTTCTTTTACTGACTTCTTGAATTACGAAATCTTGAAAATATTAGAGCACCTGTTCTAGCTACATAAGACCACGGTGCAAAACACTGCTCAACAATGTGTTCTGTGCAGAAAATTGTTCGTATCCATGTTGGCAACTTTTTCTCATTCAGTGCTGCAGATACTAGAGCCTTCCACATTGCATCAGAAGAACGTTTCAATCGACTGTGAGTTGAAGTAATATTTTCGATAGTTGATAGCAAAAGCTATAAGACAAACCTTAAACATTAAACTTCGAAATATTCTAGAAATAAAAATAGAACTACAAGTGAGAAGATCATAAGACAAAATCCTCTTATTCTAAACGACCATTGAACTTGAAAGAACTGAATTCCACCTGTTTTGATGTTACACTCCGACCTGCAACTACATCCAGCTGGTAACTTTGTGAAAGCCGTCGATAAGGTGCATCACAGTATTCACGACCGAACTTCAAATCATAATAATACATCACAACATCCCAAATGTGTTCCAACTTTCGCACTAAATCTTTTTATTCGAAGTTTATATTATATCAGGCAAATCAAATCCACATAATTTAATGCATCATTTATGAAGCTATGTATCATGAAAAGCAGGAGTACTAAATACTCAAAAACTAACCACTAGTATTTCTAGTAGCCCGCGAACTCCCGGGATAGCAACCCAAAGATGTGAAATTAACAAAATGTTTGACAACGGTATTCATGCCATGTTCCAAAAGATCACGCATAGCGGGACATAATTGTTTTCTAATAACGGTAACTATCTCCTCTTCGCTACATTTGAAAATCTAAATTTAAAGAAAAAAATCATTTATAAGAGAAAAATTAAGTCCTGTCACTTAACTTTACGTCAAAAACAGGGTTTTGTGAAAATTATATTTAGGCAAAACAATCAGTAACAGATGAATTTCATGTTAATAAATCAATGATTTCAGAAAATAGGGGCACAGTGACTAAGGAGATCATTTTGACTTGAAAGATAACAATGCGATGTTATTTTCGCTGTAAATTCATCAAGCGTTAATTGGTATTAAAGCTTGAATCATAAAGAAAATATGGTAAAAATGGTATTTTCTGTTATCCTTTAGTATTCCAAAGAATCCATAAGAATTCTTTCCTAAAGATTTATGAAAGCACTGAGAAAAAAAAAAAAATGATACCAAATAAAGAACCTCATCATATGATTTATCAGACGAGTCAGTATGAAACATGTCGGTATCCACCGAAAGCAAAAGATATTTCTCCATAACTTGAATTGTTGCATCAACTGCTAATTCTATTCGTGCTCGTTCATCACTAAAGTTATCAGATCTATCAACCACTTCGTCATTCTACAGAAAATAAAAATATTGTAAATCTGTACTTAGTTTTGGAAACACTTGCCCATAATGACTTCCTTGTGGTGTTTGCTTCAGCTGATTACGCTCGAATTTCTGATTAAACCTTATTAAATCCATGAATGAACTCTTCTTTGTCGGTACAACAGGTAGCGAAGCAATTGAATTAGGTAGACGCTCGCCGGTTTCCGTCTGCAGAAAACCAATAAATCGTTCAAGATCGACAATCTGTGCTTGCAACTGCTCCACTAACTGCTCTTTCGCTTTAATTGGGTTCACAAGCTAAAGGTATATCAGTGCAAATATATGTATTGTCTAAACAGAAATTTCTTAAAACATAAAGGATAATTACAACACCTTTTCTGTCAGTCTTTAAATCTACGAAGATCAATTTTCGTGCTACATAGAGAAAGTACCTTCTTCAGCGCTTCATCAACCTTTTTCTGCAAATCACTTTGAGACATTCTGTCCAGCTCCAGATCTAACTGCACTTTCTCGTGAAGTTTGTCGATAACTGCCTTCTAAAAAGAACATTACTTGGATCATATCAAACAACTCCAATTCTATTACTAATATGGAAATAACAGAAAAAAAATCTCTTTCCGTTACAAGATGAACAACAAAACGGGGAATAATATGAAAATATAGCCAGTCAATTTATAATGGACAAGTCGAACAAAATCAGTAAAGTATACCTGTCTAGCCATGACTTCGGCGCTTGGAAGATCACCTTCACCACTTTCATAAGCATACTTTTCTAAGTCTTCCAATTGCTGCTTCAAGTGAGCAATAAGTATCTTTTGCCGTTCCTTCTGTTGATTCATATCACCTTTTTTGTCATTATCCATCTGTGGCGAGCGCCTTAGTTTTTCCAATCCCAAATCGGAGCAACCACGGAATGCGAAATCTTCCAATTCTTTCAATAATCGCTACAAGTTTTTGCTTTGCAGAACGCGTGTCAACTTGGCAATAATAATTTCGAAGACACTTTTTTCCTTGTATGTATAGCAAGAAAAAGAAATTAAAAAAATGAAAATTAGTAAAAAAATTGAGAAACTCAAATCTTTTCAATTCTTCCGACTCAAAGAAATTTAAAAGAAAACATAACTTTAGGAATTTGAAATTTAAGGAGAAAAAAAAAATAGAATTACATCTCTTTCAGATGCATCTGCTCTACTGATCTGCTTCAGACGAAACTGTACTTGTGCAAAATGTGTAGATAAAGAGAGTAATGAACTGTTCAGACGTTCCTGCTCCTCTTCAAGTTCTCGAAAACGAATCCGTTCATCTCTGAAATGAAGCACTAAAGGAGTAAGATCAATTAATTTCCAGTGGAAGAAACAATGGAAAACGAATGAATTATGCAATAACAATTTATAAGAACTGCAATAGCTTTACTCCAAAAATCAAATAAAGCAGGCTATCTTTAGAAAAATCAGGCAACCAAGATATTTTAGAAATTCTCGACATGACAAAAGCGGGTATTAAATCGTTAATTCATTCGCCAATAACAGATGAAAGTTCTTAAGAAATAATAGCTAAGATGCAAAACTCACATCTGCACAGCTTGCAGTTCGTCCAGAGACTCACCGGCTGGAGCCCATTTTTCCACATCAATTGCTTCATCTAGAAAAATCCGAAAAACCAAATTGAAGGACAAGAAGATCGTTAATTTTCAGCCACAAATAAAAATTAAGCACCATGTCTTTATATAAAAATTCTTTCAAACGAAAACTGAAATTTGGAGTGATAAATGAAACTTGCCATCTGAAATACTAGGTGCCAATTTATCAGCAAATGTTGAAGATAGCTTATTAATATCCACAACATCTTCACCAATCATCATTCGTTGACAATTAAGTGACTAAGCACCAATGATGTCCCTATGAATAATTTCGGATATAACTAACATAAAGACCACAAATCACTCCATCTTTCCAATTCACAATTTCTTTAACCCAATCCACTTCAACAATATCCAACCTGCAACACAACTCATCCAACATAGCACTTATTCGGTCCAGATTTACGAGAGCGGTCTCTGGCTCACGAAAGAGTTTCGATATGAAACGGATGTTTACCATTATTTGATTGTAAATTCGTTTCAAATTTTAATACTTGGAATTATGAGGGATTAGGTGGAGAAACGGAAGAATATTTGGGAAGTGAATATTGAAGCAAATCGGTGGGATCTTTTGTTTGTCCCACCGTTTATTTTGAACAGTAGGGAATCACCTTACAACATGCTCAGTCTATTGGGAAGGATATTATCATTTCAATTGTGAGAATTTTTTAATATGACAAATGGTTTATCAGTTAATTACAGCATAATCCGTAGTTGTCCATTTCCTTCATCATTTGACTTGCTGCTTTCTTTTCTCTTAATGCAGTGACGACTTGGTTAATGTAATCAATTAACTTTTACTGATAGGTGCAAATTACATATTTTTATCGAAACACTTAATGATGTGTGCTGTAATTCACAGTCTTTTTTAACATCAGCGTTTTGAAAACATTTTGAAATTACAAGGAAAGCTGATGTTAGCTACAGCGAGGAATTTTGTTGAATTTTAGTTTAAATCGATGAATATCTCATCTCGATACAAAATGGCAGCAGGCAGGAAGTGATAAAATAAAATGATATAAACTTTAGAAGTTTCAAACAAAATAAGAAACTGCCATAGCCGAAAGGAAACCGAAAAGATTGAGTTATTGAGGGTACTACAAGTGAATTAAATGTAACATTTAATAGTCAGTATGATGAACTTTTCTATATGGTACTTTCTTAAATCATTCATGGGATGATTTTATTGAGTATAATTAATTAGCCCAAAATTCTATTAGCACTGATTTCGATCAGTACTTTCACTTAAACTCTCAGGACAAAGTAGTACCGAATCATTTAAATATTAAATAAATGAAATTTTAGACATTATCCACTTTAAAATTTTATAAATACAATTTTCAAATTAGCTTACGGAATTAGAAAAATTTTTCAGACCATTCTATCCTTCACATTATTCTGCAGATCTCAACAATGAAAAGTAGTGATATAAACTGCCACTAGAAAACACGTTCTTATGCTCCCTTTCAAAAAATCTGCGCTGCAAAACACTTGCCATATCAGACGAAACATAAGAATTTTAATTTCTTTAAAATGCCGAAATTTGATTTTCATTTTAGAATGATATCTCATTCATAACTGACAAAAAATGTTGACGATATATGGTTCATCATTTGCTTGTTAAATGTTTTTGTGTGCAGTAATTGAGAGAAATATAGTAAATTTTTGTATAATTCTTTTTTCCCCGAATTATTTTCTGGAGTTCTTTACTCTTACTGAATTGAAATGAGTTAAATACTATAAATTAATCCAGTTGAAGAGTTAAACTGAATCGATGTGTCTGATTTCTTACAATGTTGGAATAATTTTTATAGAACTGACTGAGATAACAAGGGCAATCGTGAAAAGATATTCACAACAATGAATAATGACGGTTCGTTTGAAGACGTCACATGGCCGAGATTTGGTTGATGATATCGGTATAGAGTGACCTATATACCTTTTCCAATAACTCGATCTTGATGAAAACGCAAAAACATGACATAGGTCACTGATTAATGCCATGATTTTGGCCATTTCTTGAGTTTAGTACGAATTCCAAGAGAAAGTACAAATTCTGAATTCACCGATACACATGAAATTGCGAAGAAAGTAATGCGAAGAAAGCGCGTGTAATTGTTTACTAATGCTTCCAGGAATATTCTAGCATAAATGTCACTTCGACGATTTGAAAATTTTACTCCTACCAAAGTGTAACTTTCAGGTGATGAATTTCAGATTTTCTCCACAAAAGAGAGCAAATCATCAAGGAAATCTGCTTTGATAGCTTCTCAATGTCTTATTCGGTTAAAGTAGCATGTATCGATCATGTATCTATGTCGATTATATGAAAATTTTGCAAAAGTTTCATCAATTTATTTTCCTTCTTGGTATCGTTTTCCAGCAATTCAGAAATTCAGCGAAAAACTGTTCAAATATTACTCGAATAAGTTATCATAGCAATTCACTACAACCACGGTTTCACGCTTTCTCATCAACGTGAACTGGAAGAATGCGTAACCATTCTTCTCACGCGGAATTTTTTGTCCAGTAGAAGAAGAGAAGCACCAATGATTTCTCGGGGGTGTGTCATGTCGATTATCCAATGGGCGAACAACACACAATTCAGCGTGCGACAACGATAGGGAAGGGAAGGGGAGGGGGACGATTGTTATCGAAGAAACGATGGATGATGGGATGACGGTGGTGAGGTGGTGGTTGTGTCGTGTCCTGTTGAAGTCACTCGCTGTTTCAGATCATGTTCAGGTTGGTCGTAGCCCTTATCCTGTTGCTTCAGTTTGTACTATACTCCGCGGCTCAAGATGCAAGCGTAGAGGAGGATGACGGGGTCCTTGTCCTCACAAAGGTTAGTCATTCTTACAAAAGTGTGTGCATTATCTAAAACTGAAGTCTGCAGTGAACATCCTTTGCTTACATATCATCTATCTCCAGCACCAGACCTCACTCATTCCTTACAGCTTTTATCAGTCAGAAGTCTCTTCCATTACATCAGTTTTACATGAATTGGGGATATGTGCAAATTTGATGCTTAAGAACTATCTTTCTATGTCCTGCCTCTTGAAATTCGATTCATAGACACACTTGTTTCCCACTGATTAGTATCAATATGAAATAACTCGTTTTTAAAAAGTTATGATATGTATTAAAAACTAGATTATCGTCTGCTTTCTTTCCATACTATTTCATATCAAGCGATGAAACGCAGAAAAATGTACATAAAAGTAGTTTTCTGAGAAATGCTAGAACAAAGATCCAGCAGAAGATTATGATTCAGAAAATTTATCGATTGCCCACGTTTTCAAATCATAAGTTTTCTAGCAGTTTTTCCTGCGCATGAATCCGAAATTTCTTTAGTTGTACTTCTTGTATTTCTGATTGATTACCCATTAATTACGATTTTTTGTCTTATCACCTGTCCAGTCTATCATCAATCTTATACATTTTTGTTTCCTTCCTTCAATAGTAATATCCTTTTTACTAGAACTTATAAGACTTTTTATACTTGAACAAAAATTTCTAGGATAATTTCGATGACACAGTAGCAGCACATGAGTTTATTCTGGTTGAATTCTATGCACCATGGTGTGGACACTGCAAGGCTTTGGCACCTGAATATGCAAAAGCAGCGCAGCTGTTGAAAAAAGAAGACAGTCCAATTAAACTTGGGAAATGCGACGCGACCGTACATGGTGAGCTTGCTTCAAAATACGAGGTGGGTTCTGTTATCAAAACTTATTCATTTCATGCTTACATTTTATTTTCAATTTACTAAGGGTTGCGAAAGTCCTTCTTTCTTTTTTTATATTTTACTTAGTATTGTTTAAGGCCTTTGTATATCTTTTTAAGTTTCATGCGATCATGCGATAAGTCAGATTTCAGTTGGCATTTACTGAAATCTTCAATGAAATGTCCTTATTCTTCAGGATTATAAATTTATGATTTTTTGAACTATTTGAAGGAAACTTTATTTCAGGTGCGTGGTTATCCGACGCTAAAGTTATTCCGTTCGGGCAAACCACAGGAATATGGTGGTGGACGAGATGCAGCGTCCATCGTTGCTTGGCTAAAAAAGAAGACAGGTCCAGCAGCCAAAACTATGCTCTCAGCTGATGATGTAAAGGATTTCCAGGAAAATAATGAAGTGTGCGTAATTGGTTACTTTAAGGTACTTTTTATTTGGAATTTTATCCCTAATTTGAGGGACCATCTTCGTCGGATGTTTCAGTTTTTTTTATTTTGATACTTTTCGGGATATTTTTTTCAGTTTTGAATGCTTTTCAGGATACTGAAAGCGCGGATGCAAAAGTTTTCCTGGAAGTAGCTGGGGGATTCGATGATATACCATTCGGTATTACTACTGAAAATGATGCAGCAAAACAGCTTGGACTGGAAAATGAGGGCGTTGTATTGTTGAAGAAATTCGATGAGGGACGAGCTGAATTTGGTGAGAAGTTAGTAGCTGATGCACTTAGATCTTGGGTTCAGGTACTTTTCGAATTCTCTGTCATTTAGAATGATTTTTTAAACTTTTGCCATTAGAGCTGAATCTATAATAATGCAAAGAAAGAAGACCAGCTAGAAACTATTTTCCATTCACTTCCTTTCTGCTTTTGGAGTTGTGCTGTATGTACAGCTGCTTCTCATTTTATGTGCTGTTTTCTTTCAGCTCATATTTATTTAGTCACAGACATATACGTTATTCATAGCACTCTCATACTTCCACAAACCAAAACTTGAGATCAGAAATCATTGTTTATCCTAAAATATTAAACAGTGTCTTCAACTAGTGCTAATTTATGGTGCCATGGTTCACCAAAAAAAGAAATTCATATCGAACTGTAATGATTTCTTATATTCCTGCTTTAAATAAAATAATATGCAAATGCGTTTTTCGTCAGTAATTTGTATATAAAAAACATGGATAAAACTCAAATGATCTTGGAGAAAGGCGATGCTAACTGTACTTTTCAATCATCCATCTTGTATATTTCGCTTTAAATCAAAACTACTCATTTTCAGGTCGAAAGATTACCACTTGTGAGTGAATTCACGCAAGATACTGCACCAATTATTTTTGGTGGTGATATCAAATCACACAACCTCTTATTCATTTCTAAAGAGAGTTCCGAATTCGAGAAACTAGAGAAAGAATTCCGAGCAGCTGCCAAGAAATTTAAGGGCAAGGTAGTTTTTCATGGTTCTGCTGTTGAATTTTCATGGAGTTAGAGTGCTTTCCGATATAAATAACGGAGGTTTTTGTAGGTTTTTTTCGTCATCATTGATACGGATGTAGAAGACAATGCTCGTATCCTGGAATTTTTCGGTCTCAAAAGAGAAGATTTAGCAGCAATGAGACTTATCAGTTTGGAAGAAGATATGACCAAATATAAGCCCGATTTTAAAGAAATTATAGCTGAAAATATTGTGCAATTCACGGAAATGTATCTTGCTGGTAAATTAAAACCACATCTAATGACTCAAGATATTCCCAGTGACTGGGATAAGAATCCTGTGAAAACACTAGTTGGAAAGAACTTTGAAGATGTCGCAAAGAACGCTAAGAAGGACGTTCTTGTGCTGTTCTGTAAGTTTTTCGCTTGAAAATTGTATTATAGATTGGCTATCTTGATATCAAAATGGGTGGTCTGTTTTCAGTGCTAGACTAATATATTAAGGTTTTTAGATTTTGACTTCGAGCCCTTACAGTCTTCTTGACTTGCTGTAGATCTGGAGGCTATGTGAAAATAGCAGTATGAAATTTTTCATGAATCTGGCAGACTACTACATAGATTACTAAATTTACTTCTCATTTTGTTATGGATGAAATTTTCGGTAATGCAGTTTGATTTATAAATTGGAATTTTCTTGAGTCTGGGCATACCGTGGTCTTTTTTGCTTTGATTTTCGAATGATTAGATTTTACTGTGCACATTTCTTACATAAATAGATTTCAGATGCTCCATGGTGTGGACATTGCAAACAGTTGATGCCAACTTGGGATAAATTGGGTGAAAAATATAAAGACCATGATACTATATTGATCGCTAAAATGGATGCAACAGCAAATGAAGTGGAAAACGTTAAAGTGCAGTCATTCCCAACAATCAAGTTTTTCCCTGCCAGTTCTAATAAGGTGAGTTTTACCCGGTTTATGTTTTTCTAAATTTTATAGATTTCAGGAGCTTTTTAATACTCTAAAGCTGTTGAAGTGTATCTATGACATGTATGGATTTGAACCATGTATTTCATCCTTTGTCTTTGTAATATCAGTTCGTTTGGTAATTTTAATTTTGATCAGTAGTGTCGACGAACTTTATTTGTTGACCTTGTGATTTTACAGAAGTACATAATTCTGGGAATATATGTTTTGTGAAACTTGTTACGATATACGATGAAGGGAAGTTGATACGGGCATTGATTTTGATGTTTGGATTTGTGGATGTTAACTTTATAAAGTACAGTACTGGTTCTAGAGGGTACACTAATAAACTTCTATTTATTGCAGGTAATTGATTTTACTGGTGAAAGGACATTAGAAGGGCTGACGAAATTTTTGGAAAGCGGAGGTAAAGATGGTGCTGGTTTATCAGACGAAGAGAAAGCAGAGGCTGAAGCAGAAAGTGAAGATGATGAGCATACTGAATTATAATGTTGGCTTAGAAACTTTCTTAAATTTGAGGAGTAGTGTTATTAGATGGGAAAAGTCATTATTAAATCAAAAAAGGGTACTAATCCAATTAAGCAAATAGCTGAAGGTATTAAATCATGCGAAGAATAACATTTTGGTACTATCTGACATTTACTTCTCGACTACAATTTATTTCTTTTTTTTTGGGGGGGATTCACACCCTTCATCTGTATTGTTACTTTTGATGGTGACTACAAAAATAACGAACTTCGAAAGATTTGATTCTCCCTCGTCCTTTTTTTTAATGTATTTTGTTATTCATCATTCTGAAAGGGAGCATTATTACTGTTATTAATATTATAACTAATTATTGTAATTGTTGGTTTTTTATAAAATTTGGCATGTCTTTTGTTGCGTTTTTTCGCTGTATTGTGTCGGCAAAGTTTCAGATATGTGATTTGAAAGTACTGAAGTAAGATTGTAAAATTAAAAAGCTAGAAATTTTTCATAAGGGAGTATGATCTAACATACCGTATTGCTTTTCATGTTTAAATTCGAGGTCAGAGTTATCAGATTGGTTGTTTTCAAGTCCTTAGTTTCTGTGATTTAATGTAGAGATGTACTCGCAAACTCATTTTGCTGAACAATTACTCTTTAGTCTTTGTTTTGCTTCTCTCTTACGGGTTACTTCGTTAAACAGGGTTCTTGTAATTTTTTAATTAATGATTGGGCTGAAGCCATCTCAATATCCACAGTATTCATGAAATTATATATACATGTGAGATTACAGAATGGGGAGATCATGGAGAGGGGAGAGGGAATTAAACCAGTCCATTATTTTAGTACTTTAGTTTCATGAATTTTTTGACTGAATAATCATCGTTATTTTGCTTCCAGTAATGTCCTGAGATACTACGCTTTTGCAGTATTGCCGGCAG
This sequence comes from Onchocerca lupi, assembly GCA_028564675.1. NCBI lineage: Eukaryota > Metazoa > Nematoda > Chromadorea > Rhabditida > Onchocercidae > Onchocerca > Onchocerca lupi. The sequence goes on along the minus strand of JAOVVO010000167.1, from coordinate 10,545 downwards.
CTAACATATTCGCTATGAAACTTGAGGAATTTGAGGGACATTCGCATGCTATACAGATCATAGGATGAAATGTTAAAGTGGACGTTAGAGAGGGGTTAACCTGTGTTTTATCGCTCAAGACCTGACTCTAAGTTTTCTTTACAAACAAAGAACAAATTAGTCCTGAAGGGCGCACAGTTCCAAAAAACATAGTTTCTGGCAAATTAAATTCATTTCCTGAAACTGATCCAAAATTGGCAACAAGTATGGTAAAAGGAGTTATCAGATCGGCCAAAAAAAGAGAGGCTGTAAAAAAAAAAAAAAAAAAGCGAGAGCATCGAATTTTCCAAACTGTAGAGCAAATCCGCACTTGATCTTCAAAATTTACTTTGATTTTAGTTTTAGCTTGCAAACTTAGTACTAAGAATTTGTGAGGGGATTTTGAGCACTTGTATGAACTCGCGTTTTCCCAACTTTATAAAAAAACTTCCAGATGTGCTACCTCTAGAAAATGACAGAAGCGGTTAATCCACCCTAAACATCTGCAGTCAATTGCGAGGGAATCAATGAAAGCAAACGACACTTCGCACTTTGTACATGAAAAATGGAGCAAAATGTTTGCCCGACTTTGCGAATTCATATGAATTGCGCAAGTATCTCGGCCTAAGCTCATAATTAGTATTTCTAGAGAATGGCTGCGGCCAAAACGTCCGATAAATTAACGACATCCCACAAATAGATCGCAGAATAATTCTGCAAACCTGTCTTTTGGCTGTAATTAAACCTATCCCTGAAAACTGACATTTGATGTTAAATACAACAAAGTGAATACAGATACATTACCTTTATTTAGAAACCTTGTATATCTGATGAATTCCATTGTATAAACAGAAAAGTAAAAACTGGAACTGAATGGTTGCAAAATGAAATTGGAAACAATGAATGATCACAAAAAAATCCTCTCAAGAATTCAACAAACTATTTTAGTTATACGGCCCTGTACTTCTTCGAAGAAATAGAAACTTGATTTCATTTGAGAAAATATATTTTTGAAGTGTCCAGAGGTATATTAAGGAATTTCTTGGTTTGATCCATATGCGACTTTTTTTGAAGATCTTAACAACTTCATTTATATTTAGATATTTTAAAGAAATATTTAAATCAATGAGTCCCACATACAAGTTGCGAGAAAATATGACTAATGCAAACAAAAATAAAATGCAGTACTTGCTTCCTTTGACTGCTTAACCAACAGCAAGCATCTGAAACATTGAAAAGCACTAGCTTGAAAAACAAAAAAAGTTTGTGTTTAAGACACCATTCATACAACAATTTCCGTTTGTGCAAGCGAAGTGAACAAAAAAAACTTATTCAGGAATAGGCGTAAAAAATTATGCAAATCACCGCTAACAACGTTCAGCTCGCACATTATGTAATTGGCAACAGAAAATAAGAATGGAACTTAAGAGATGAACTGATGCAATAAAGCAGCTTACCAGCAAAAAACTGCGAAACTTGTTCAAAATGACAATATAATTTGCCTATCAGACAAATTAATTAGTATTAATTGGAAGGAAACAAGTAACGAAGTGAAATCATGGACGTAAGACCAAATATCAAACACACCCAAAAGTCATCATTATATCATATATTCATATACTAAAAGGACTCCAATCATGAAAATGAGAAGGTCAATACGAAAGGCAGTCAAGCCCGCTACTAAAGAAACAAGTCGTGCATTTAAAAACAAAAGTTGTTCACTCCTCCCAGTCTTTTGCAATTTCTAGGCTCCATGTCCAAGATAACCAATCATGGCCATCATCATCACATACCTGCGATCTTATCTTGTAAATTCCACGATGCAGCATACCTACAAATATATTATAATTAAATATAATGAACTTCTGTTGGAATAACTTTTCATAAAAGTGAACGAAAATTTAAAGTTATGCACATGACGAAACCTGATAAAAATAGCGTCTGAAATTTCCCAATGTTTGAAAACTAGCGGAAAATTAACCAGACGGGGCTTCATCTAATGGTGTAATAAATGACTGCATTTCCATCTTCGGCGCATATGAACCCATCATAAACGTTTCTTTATCAACTGAAAAAATCGATAGAAAGAAGTATGTCATCATCCAATACTTGATAGAAATTTCATTTTTTAAAAGGTATTCTTCTCTGCTAAGTAACTCATCATTACTTGAAAGACTGCTAGGAAACTTTCTGTAGATGAATATATAACAGCCTAATGAATTATAAAATAAGGCTTAGCAACCTGATTTGTATTATTTTTCACCAAGCAGTAGTTGGAAAATTTTAACATGTTTCTTCAAAACAGGATATTCTCCCACCTGTTATGGAATGACGCGTAACCTTCTGTATATATTTTAAACCAGTACAAATTTCTCTTTGTACATGAAAATCAAAACGAATCCTATATGCGGCTCCTTCCTTTATTACGAATGATGCTTCGTTCAAATGTTCTGAAATTTCATGCAAATTTTGATCAATGCGAAACTGTGCACTCCGTAGAATGGAAGGTACTTTGGTAAGACTTTAAAAAATAATACACAGGTAGTTTCACTAACAATAATACAAATATTTGGCTGTCTGTTCTAAATGAAAAGAAAAAAAAAGAAAAACACAAACCTTCACAAAACGGCAAAAACTAGCCTTTATCAAGATGCATTGTGATATCTGGATGACCCTCGACAATCAGCGTAATGGAACGCACAAGAACGTTGCGAGGATCGGTTGGATCAACAATCACTTGCCCAGATTTCGCGTGACCGAGAAGTGCTTGTTTATAACTGTAAATCAGCAAGTAAGATCTGTTCCACTCTCTCCAAGCATGGAAATTTTGGTTATTAAGAATTTTAAATCAACTGATACCACGCTTCCAAGTACAGGAGAAAAAATGGGATCATAGCGAATGCCTTTGCACTGTAATCAATTTAAGGCTTTGACTATTTCAGCTACATTAACGCACATATTATTTAGGTATTTTATATAGAATTACACCGTCTGATATTTACCAGCTTTGAACTATTTTCCTGATGAAGTGCTTGTTTTCTGAAAAAAATAAACCGATTTTCAAATCAGATAATTACCCACCGATTCAAACTTTCATCATTAGCATCAGTTGCAATAATTTCTGAAACAGACTTCTGTGGTGGTGGCACATAATTTTCCTGTGCGCTGTCCAATTCCAAATTCTGTATTTCTTTCTCATCCATCTGCTGCCTACAGCTTGTTATAAAATTCTGTCAGTTTCATTTATGACATTAAAAAGAGCATTGTGAACCAAAATAGAATAAAAAGTAACGTAAAAAAGGTGAATAAAAGCAATAATACGACCACAAAAGTTAAGAATGATTAGTTTCAGTGTATAGAGATTTGTTTCAAATCAAAAGCTAATCAATCAGACGATGGCATCCATCAGTGTTGAAGAATAGCGCTCAATGAACAGTTATAGTTTCCTGTACATCATGAATACCATGATTATCTAGGAAAAGAGCAGCTAGATGACACATCATCAAAAATGAAAAATGACACTTATGGAAGTCATGTAAATTCACAGAACTATGTATAATGTTAGGACTGAAAGAGAAAAAAAATTTCGATTTAGAAACTGATAGCTGAACGATTTACATACGAATTTGGTTTTTAAATTCGAATTCACAAAAAAATGATTAAAGATGGAAAATGGAAACGAACGAATTGCCTACTAATAGAAATATAAGTAGTGCAGTGAAGCAAGCTAATATAAAACTAATATATGCTACAAATCTCTATCCATCTTAGCCGTCCAGCATATTGTTCTAATAGCAGTAAGTTGGAAAGAAAAAGATCTATTATCCAGCTGTCAAAATTCCAAAGTGTGAATATTACTGAGTCTCATCATGCATAAATCAAAGTTTGACCTTCAAATCAATCAATAATCTTACGTGAAACGAAATTTGCAGGAATTGTAGATTACTTGCATATTTACCAAATAGATAGGATGCATGTAAATCACAATATCTAAGTTAAAACAAGAACGTTTAGCACGATGCATTTTTCGCCGAACCTCAATCTAAACCTAAGAAAGATGGCTTTTGAAATATTCTAATCCACTTGCTGATTCTCACTAGTTGTGATCATCACATTGTCTACAAATTATGTTTCCGATTCAGTCTACTCAACAATCCGGAATAAAATGCAACTGCCTTATCCCTTATTCCTTCGAATCTTACTTTATCTTTCGCCAGCAGTAAACCGAGTAATTCGCATGTTGACTAACCTTATCCTCTCTTTCTAGACCTGCCCAAGCGATGCAAAATTTATGGTTAACGTTGATTATTTCGCAAATGAAGAAGAAAATCTATTTGGGTTCTCATACCCGAATTTTTCAAATCTCTTTAATTACTTTAAATCAGTAATTTCATTAACTACTATGAGATTGTTCTCTGGCTTATTTACTCGGATTTCTTAATGAGACAACAAACAGAAAAACTCTGAAGAGTGCATTAAATACTTAAAAGATGGAAATTTCCCACAGGTAAAGAAACACGGCCCGTATAGTGCAGCTTTCGCAGTGCTTGAAATAGTTTTCATCGCTCTTCATCTTTTGATCGTGAGGGCTTTCATGCGCAGTGGTTGTGTTTCTGTGAGTTTGAATTATTCGGTGAGTCAAGGGAATTTTGTGGATTCCTGAAAGATTGCAGTCCAACGTATGAGCCCTTTATCCATAATTTTGAATGCAGTATGATGTGCATGTCATAAGTTTACATGCACGATTGTTTCCAGGTAGTTTCCGACTTGAATGTTGCTCTATCAACCGATTCGTCGTCGTACCATCCCTATCATTTTTCTGAGGCTATCGTCAGGAACTTCGCACGGAGCTCATGGTGAAGAGAACATTGAAAGAAAGCCGGCAGATTACAGGTGAATACATTTCGAATGAATCGAAAATAATGTCAGTGGAACCATTGTGAATAAGTTTTCATTATTAAGACTTTGTATTTTGTCATTTTTTAGCATTCCTATCGGCAGGTACCATCTTATCGAGATTTCTTGTAAAATTTATTCCATAATGTCAGAATCCCTTATAAAATTTCGTAGTACATTATTGAGGCACAAAAGAGTTACTTGTCGGGTAATATGATGGCAGAAATATCCAAAATAGTCACAGAACTTGGAAATATACTATTCTCTGCTTTATTATAAAAATATTTAACACAGCAGATGTGACATTGTATTGTTTACTTGGCAAGAAATGTGTTGTTGATGGAGACTCTTCACGTAAGACTGAAAAAATCGAAAACATTCAAAAGGTTTCGAGTACTTAGTGAACGGGAAAAGTTTTTGTAATGATCAAACTGCACTAGGAAAGAATAAGATGTGACCTCGAAGGTTCACCAGATAAGCACTTCCAGATTTTCTAAAATTCATGTATCATTGTAAGTAAAGTAAAAGGAAAATTCGATAAGGAATATCTTGCTTACAAAAATCGTTCTATATTGGAGTGATTTTGAGATAGTAAATATAACAGATCCTCGTTAATCCATGGCTCGTGATTGTTTTAGTATTATTACTATTCAGACACTTTTTTCAATTTGCATTATTTTAGACCTGGTTCAGATTCCTATGCGTATGAAAATCCATTTCCAAAATTAAACCGTAGTCGTCTGGATTGGCTATTTGGGGATGGCTGGAGAAGACCACTGGCAAAAGATCAGGGTGGTCAGATTGTTCGTATTGATAATTATTTGATTTATTGATATTGATACTTTTCCTAAAATTTCAAGTTTTCGCAGTTCGTAATATCTTGTCTCAATTTTGAAGAAAGAAGCAGGTGACCTTTAAGTTAATTTATAGCGCCGTAACTGGATTTGGTTTGGTTTATCTCCATATGATGAACATGCTGATTGGTTGAAATTTCATCAATACATGTTTGCTTTATTAACGATAATGGTTACTTGGGTGACGTTATACATGCTATATGCTGCTCCCGATTGGTTTGTTTTTTTAAACATCTCCTTTAATTTCCACTATTGCTGTGCTTTATTAATAAACTTTAGCCTTGCTTGCTCGTCCAGGAAGAAAAGAAGTTCTCAGAGATTTTCCTCCTGCTCAGATATTTAAGTAGCCTTCTGAATCAACTTAATTACGTCAACATACTTTAGTGTAGCCTTCTCTGTTGGGTTCTCTACTCGTTATTTCGAGCACATGAAAAGAAGTGTAGTGCCTTAGAATGTGCATTAGCAGTTTTGAAATCTATAATTAGGCTTGTTAGTTCAGGCTATGCCACTCTTCATCAATAATAATAATCCAACGCTATATCAATATTTTGCTTTGCTGATAAATCTGTTGCTCTTACTGTTTCTTGGAAGTAATGTATTTAAGAAGGTATAGGCTTCGACCAAGAATCTTAAATGACTTGCACACAGATTTTTCGAAATACTCGCAAAAAGTTTTCTGCAATATGAAAAACATTTCGGAGCTTCTCGAAAGGCTATCTTTTTTTACAAGTATCGACAACAGTTACAGCTTGTTATAGGCCACAAGCGAGGGATTGGGCATATCGAGAGGCTCATTTGGAATTGGCTCGAAGAGAAAAAGCAGGATTATCATATATCAGTAAAGACTTGGTTCGACCAGACAAAATTGTTTTGCCATCAGATGAGGAACTTCAGAACTTTGAAATTATCATTTAGAAATTTCGATTTGTTATAAATGCGCTTTATTTTAGTAATGATCCAATATTTCTTTGCATTTTGTTCATTTCGCCAAATTACTAAATATTTAGTAAATGAAACGCAGTCAAAGTGTGAGATATCCATGTTAGAGCTTTGTCTTTATCATTATTATATACTTCTGTGTCTCTGTTGGAGTATTCTGTTTTTAATTTCGTGTAGAAGCACTTGTATAAAATCCGAAAAATTGGAATCCTCAAATCCTGGAAATGATGCATTTTTTTTTTCAAAATCCCGCTAATTGAGCACTACTGTTCATGTTGCGATTAAATGTATTATATATTTCACCAATTAATAGATATTGTGTAAGAGCAAAATGTTGTGTAGATTCGTTATCTATGTCTTTTGAAGCACAATATATTTAGCACTGGAAATGAATTAAATCGATGACATTTTTATTTCAAGTAAATGAATGACAAAAAGTAATTTAATATCCATCAGGACCTGTATCATGCATCTCGGTAGGAATTTCAATAGCATAAAAATCATCTCCAAGCTCTATGTTTGTTCATTTGGCTTCTTTGTCTCACTTCTTTACGGACATTGTTTCTGTTTATCGAACTCGTCGTTGCCTTCAAGAACCCAGCTATAAAACAAGTTTCTCACGAACATGCCTTTATTGAATACTCCCTTTCAGAAACCTGCATTTTAAACGAAGATATTTAATAGGTAATTTAAAAACCAAGGTATGAAAATGGAAAAGTTTAATGAAGCTTGCTTCTTTCGAAAGCTGGTTTTTGATTGACAGCAAGCTGGGCAGTTAGTTTCGAAAGTTCCAGTTTAACCGTTTTTCCATTAGAGGCCGTTAACAATCCTTCTGGATACTTGTGTCTCCAGTTGTCCAAATCTTCAAAATGTAATTCAAGAGGGAGAAAAGGTGCCAAGCTTTTTCCTATTGAGACATTTTACTGCCTCCACGTCTCACTTGGTCAAGTTACCTGAATATTCAGAGTTTTTCACTGGAACAAAGTGTTTGAGATACTGTACCTCCTCGTAGTAACACTGCATTGTACCCTCTGTCACAAAGTGTTGACACAACTTGACTAGCTCCATAAGTCTGACCGCAGACAACCAATGTTCCTTGTGTACCCACTCTCTTCATTGATTGTGTTTCGTAATTTTCACGGTTCAGAAGGATTCGTGGATAATGTTCAGCTGCAAAATCTCAGAATTATTTTGAAAAGTATTCGTAAATCGTTTTTTCTAGCATTTAGCATTAGAAAGGAACCAAATATTATAATAACCGCCAATAATGTGTCCTTTAACGAATTGTTCTTCTGGCCGAATATCTAAGATGGCAAGTGATTTTGATAGCAATGCCTTTTCATCAATCAATATAGCAACCTGGAACTGATTCCTTTTCAATGAACAAAGAATTTTCGAATTATTTTGAAGTATTCTGACTTATATAGTTTCGGCACCAAAAGAATGTAAAGAGATCATGCAAGTTATTTTCAATTGAAATTTTAAAAAACTGTCACTTTCAGTTTCGAATAAACTTACAACTCTATCGATTGAAATGGTGGGTAGCGGTACAGCAATAAACATGAATGTACAAACACAGATAGCAGCCTAGATGAGTTTGGTTCTAACAGAAAAGTCGTTGCCGTGACAACACTTCGTGCCATGACCTTGATAGTTCCTGCTTCCTTAATTTCCATAAATCTGCTATAAAGTAAGGAAGTAGTGTGCCTTAGCTTAACTCCTTTTTTTTGTATCCGATTTCTAGATGTTTTTTCTCTTTTAACCGAACGTTCAGATAGCAAGTGGTTTTTTTGTCAATTCCGGGAATTAAGTGATGTTTCCTGGAACCGCTACACAAAACAATTTCTAAATCAAATACTTCCGAACAACTTGCCATTTCAAGAATCGGTTCTATTTCTTGAAATTCCATTTTATTTCATCCTTTGTACCTTTGAACGATGAAAAGTATAATACAATCTGTTGCAATGCCTTTTATCAATACATTTGCCAAAAAGTGCAGTGGAATTAGAAAATATGATTAAAAAAATAGAAATCACATGTTCGTCAGTTATAATGCTGTTTTAAAACACAGAAAATGATCTCATCCTGAACCATCGATAGCAACAAAAGGGCCAATTGCATAGCGCGCACTCCGCAATGTAACTGCAAACTATGCAGCATATATTGTTAAAAATTAATAGATTTTGTGAAAATAAAAGTTTTTATTCCTACGAGATATTTGCTAAAATCTCTTGTGACTAGCATACCATTTAATTTTTGATGAAGAACTGGAAGTTATTATTAACAATACAGTTTTAAACTTAAGGCTTACCGATGAAAACACAAAGAAATAAACAAGTATCGTGGGAAGAAGAAAAAGTAATATGATAAAAAATAAAGTAGCTATGAACAGCTGTCTCGTGTCCAGTTTTACTGAATCAGCTCTTTGACGTAATGGATTATACTTTCGACCACGAAATAATCTCCAAAGAGATTTTATTGACATCACTGACAATGTGGCTAGCCTGCAAAAGACTCCCAGTGGAGATGAACTGACAGAATTTTTAAATTCTTTTGAAGAAAATGCTAACTTTCAAGCATTGTACAAAAGAAGAAATAATGATATTTACTTGAAAGCGTAAATATGAAAGCAGTATATATGCACAGTAAGTAATCGAAGGAGATCGGATAAAGCAGCAAAAAAAACGGATAAGCCGAAAAAACACGATAAAGATATGAAACCAAATCCAATATAAACACTTGCCACTGATAAATAAGCTGAAAAAAGAGTGTGTCAGTTCAACTAAAAAATCATACTATCTTTTGAACTTGGGGATTTCAGGAGTATATTCAGAATTTCTCTTGAGTCCGGAATTTTTTCTTTTTTACGCTATACGTACATATTAGCAAGCAAATAAAGAACTGATAAGTTCCAAGACTCAGCAGTTCTTCTCGGCTTGATTAGTATTAATTTCAACTTACTTTGCCATAAATAGATATGATAGACAAAGAACTGCGATAATATAGCATTCAAATGCGAATTTAATTTCAAGCCAGCAGGATATGTCGTGAGCCAGTGTATCAGCTAAAATTCGACAATACTATTTAAATAATTCAAAATTCCTTGCTCAAACTGCTTCCCATCAATATTAAACTACTTTAGCACATCTTAATTAAAACAAAACCTCCTCCAGACTGGTGATCATCATGGAAAGTCCATCCCAAATATAATCAGAGAAAAAATCGACTTCCGTTAGTTCTTTCCAAACGATTACACCAAGGACAGAATCCAGAATCTGCCGCTGTGTTCTAAAGAAATCTTTATATTGAATGCTGACATAGCTAACATAGATCAATCGTTTGCAAAAAAAAAAACCGACCGATACGAACCTCTCCATTTGCATTGCAGTCTGGATACAACCGCCGAATATTTTGCAACTGACGCGATAAGAAGGATTAACTGATACAGCATCGTTAAGAACTCCTTTTTGTTCAACAGTGCTTTGTTCCTTAAAGTTCATTCGCCACTTCAAACTTTAACTTCCTGAAACAATCAATAACAGTGGAAACTCACTTCAGGTTACGAAGACTTGTGGCTCAACCTCTGGTAAAAATTAGAAATATTATGCTAAAGATATTTCGAAATCATTGCTTTCAAACCTTACCTGATTTCTCAACACTCTCCATGTATGACACCAACGTAGCACTGCTAAGTTGCTAGATTTGTGAACATCAATCAGAAAAATTAAGTATAAATCATTTATTTTTCAAGAGTAACCATATTGCTAACTCTATCTCAGATTTATTTTTCCTGCAATTCTTTTCCGTATTATCATATATATATATATATGTATATATA